>PVIH01000078.1:0-174880 GCA_004025045.1 Sigmodon hispidus | reverse complement strand
AGCCTCCAAGTCAATTATTTGGGAAGCAGCTGCTGGGTAGTTAGGAATTGTAGGTGGGACAGAAACTTCTGACTACATATGATATTCATAGCCACAGCCTTCACTCAGTGTCTAATCTCTGAGGTTCAGTCTGAGACTTTACCTATATTGGCTTGGTGGCTTCAAAGAAGACTCAGAGTCTATAGATATACATGGAGGTGATGCATCTCCTAAGACCCAAATAGCCTCTGTATCTGCTAGTTCTTCTAGAGTAGGAAGAAACAAGGATGCAATATTATAAAAATATGCAATATGCACACAGAAAAAGCCAGTATGTTATCTATTGCTGATTAGAAGTCCTATTAAAATATTTAGGTAGATAAACATTAATGTACACATTATTTATCCTTAATTAGCTTGTGATGGTGATTTTAAAAGATAACATTAAATGCAATGACTAACTCAATGAGCTTGGGCTACTGGAAACTACAGGTTAACAACTGGAAAGCTGAGTCCAGAATCATCTTCAGAATTGTGTGTCTTAAAGAATTTGACAATTTCAAGAGGTAATATCTCTAAAAATTAGGCTCCAAGCTTCCTGGATAATAGAGCATAAAGGTGAATTGTTTCTTTAAAGCCTAGAAAACAGCACACTTTTATACTCACATGCTTTACATGTTTGAATGTGACTTGTTTATAATAATCTTAGGCAGTTGCATTTTTGGCTTTCTTCAAAATATCTTCAATTTCATTTACAACTTCCTTATTTAGGAAGTTCCCCCTCCCTTCTCTACTGTGCAAATAAATATTTCCCCAATTCAGAGCTGTTTTGTTTGTTTCTATAGTTACCAGGAGTGTACACTTAGATACCTTCGCCCCCACCACACACACACAAACACAGTGGCTTCTGACCATGTTGAATCAAACATCTTCTCTCTAGTTTATCTTCAGTATACTCACAGGAAAAACATATCGGTAGATTATGGTCTCTCTAAATAAATCCTCATTATTTAAAATTTGGTTTAATCTTCCCTTTATGCCACACCATAGGCTTAAATAGTCATTATTTAAAAAAAAAGTTGCGGAGAAATATATCAATCATTAAAATTAGTAAATGATAAAGTAGATCTGTTCTAAAAGCTGGTAATTTAATAAGTTATTTTTAGTTCAAATAACTTTATGCTCAAAGTACAAAATAAATACGAATTTTAATAACCAATGAAGATAAGGAACATAAATATTCTACAGTTTCTTCTGGGAATAAATAGTTTTGTTAGATTTAATGTGTTTTCCTCTTACTATCACAATTCTAAGTTCAAGATCAAAATAATGTAGGAGTGTTTAAATGTTGAGGAGAGACATGGGTCATCTTATGATTTGGATAAGACAGACTTTGTTTATAGATGCCTACCTCATACAAGAAAAGGCCAAATGGCCTTCCTTGCAATGGGAACCAAGTAACTGATAGTGAGTGTAGGTAATTATTTTAGATGGAATGGGAGCCTTCAGCCAGATGTGTGTTGGTTCTCAGAGCTAGTCTCTAGGTTACTCAGGGCTGTTCTCTTATTCCAAACCCCCAAATATCACTCCATTGAAAAGTATTAAAACAATAAACTCAGTTCTCTCAAGTAAAATCACTCTTGTATTGACAGTAGATAAGTATGATATACCCACAATTTTTGAGAAATCTGTATTACAATAATACTATATTTCATATTATACTAATCATATTATATTCACACTATTCTTGGGTAGAGAAGTAAATGAGTGTACAATATAATTTTCTGCCTTTTAGCATACTTCTTGTTTGTCTTGTGCTATTGTTTAACTTTTTCTTTAAGACTCCTACTAAAATTTAGTCAGCACTGTGACAATATGAAAAGGTGAGACCTTTAAGGAGATGGCTAAGGCCATGAGGATTCATGTCTCAAGACTTGACTACTGTTGATATCCAGAGAAATCTTATTTTCTCAATAACAGGCTCTTGATTAAAAAGCCAGTTCTGCCTCTCTCTCTCTCTCTCTCTCTCTCTCTCTCTCTCTCTCTCTCTCTCTTTCTCTCTCTCTCTCTCTTTCTCTCATCTGTCAATGTACATAATTGTACCTTCTGCCATGTAACATACATAATATAGGCCTCAGTATGCTTACTCTTTAACAGTCCTGTGCTTCCAAGACTGTAGATCAGTGGTTCTTATTTTATCTAAGGCTTTGACCCTTCATGTTATGGTGACCTTCAATCATTTTTTAAATTATTTTTCTGACTTCAAAAAGTGTTTGTGACTCACAGGTTGCGAACCAGGGCTCGAACGCTATGAACCAATGGAGAGTCTGTCAGCTAATTATCATTTCCCCAATCAATAAAGTTCTATTTTAGTAACACAAGCATGAAGTAAGCTAAAATATCTAGAGAATAAACCCATTGCTATAATACCAAACCCTGAAAAAAATCTGCAGAAATAATGCCAACATAGTTCAAATATGATAAAAATTAGCAAACTTCTTTAAATTGCTTAGTAGCATGCTGTTTGTAAAACTATCCATAGAAAACAATCATGGTTTTCAGAAGAAAGTGGCTTTCATTAAATCAACTTTAATCCTTAAGTGTAGAATTCTCTAATTGCACAGGCAGTATGTTTCTTTGTGTGAGGCTGTGGAAATGGTAGATTGCAGTTTACCCACCAAATAAATTCCTACAATAGGCAGATTTTGAAGCATACACTCTTCTAAATACAACAATGATACAAAATTATTTATGTCAGCTAGATGGCCCAGTTCACTCTCATGATACATTTATAGGAAAAGATGCTATTTTCCTTTTAATGAGACTACAGAACTTTCAACTGAAGGTTTTAATCATAACTAGAAGAACTTATTTGGAAATAATTCCATTCGAGTTGGTGTTGTATTTTAAAGAGTATTATTTGTTTACTTGATGGCCAAAGTATGTGGTCAGATCAACCCAACCTCCCTCCCTCTCTCTCAAAACTCTTTTTCCCTAGGCAAGAGCTCTCCTTGTTATCCAAAGCTTCAAAGTTTTAGCTTAGTCAGGTAAACCCATGGAAATATGCAGCTACTTCTTCTTGTACTCATTCTCATTGTTTGCCTGCACAAACAGGACTCTGGGTGCCCAGGGGAGGCTCTGAAAACCTAGTTTAGGTCTCTGAGATCCTTAAAGTCTTTATGAGCTCCACAGTGATGGGTCACAGCTCCCATCAGGAATGACAATAGTTTCTGACATATTGCTTCTTCATTCCCAGATCAGGAAGAGCCTGAGCCTGGCCACATGTTCATCTCAGACACGAATCAAGGCCTTCTTTTGCATCAGTCATTCTTGTTTTAAAGCAATGGAACCCTTTTACCAACAATAGTATATTCTATGTGTCTGCCTTTAATCTCTACTCTATTTGAATCTGCCAGAAACCACATGAAAAACAGTCAACACAATCCCACAGGAAGAATTGAAAGAGGCAGCTGTTGTTTAAACAGAATGATTTTTATCAATTGATAATTCTTAACAAAATACCAGAGCTCTGACCACCATATCATCTATAATCTACCTTTATCTCTTTTAATCTAAGATTGTGTCAGATGGCAGAAATTTGAATACCTAGATGGTTACAATGTTAGAAGAGCAAAAAGTAGATCCCTTAGAAATGAAACAGTCTTAGAGGTACTTCCAAGCAAAGGGAAAGACTGAAAGCCATCACCGTCCACTCTGTTAACCACTCCAGCATGATGACTCTGCTTCCCTCATTTATAGGAGGTCCTCAGGTGTTTCCAAGATGAAAATAATAGATGGAAAGAAAAAGTTTAGAGAAAATGATTTTAGGGAAAAGTATCGACTACATAGTGGTTTGAATTTGAATTACCATTAAACAGATATAATTCCCCCTATCATTATGTCCCAAAAACATTCATTATGTTAATCAAAGCACCTAGGACATTCCTTATTTTCTCTTCAGAATTTGGGGGAGTAATTGCTAAATGACTTTAAATTAATGGATGAATTTATTAATGAATTTGCATATGAATTGATCTGACAATTTGATGACTATTTGTATTTACCAGGTCTGTAGCAGGATCTGTAGTGCCAGAGCCAGTAGTGATGATTTTGCCATTTGGTGGAATCATAGGTTATGGTAGCAGAAAAGAGTCAATTGATCGACAACTCTGAAATAATTGAAAAGTTCTGAACTCATCCCTTTTGCTAACTTAGTGATCATATCCAATCAAACAGAGAAAGACATAATTAAAGAAATACTCAGAAATTAAAGAAGGGGAAATTATATATCAAAATGGCACAATATAGTTGTGCTGGCTCCTTTTATGTCAACAAACATCTTAGAGAAGGGGACCTCAGTTAAGAAAATGTCTCCATAAGATCTGGCTGGAGTCAAGCATGTGAAACATTTTCTTAATTGGTGACTGCTAAGGGAAGGCCCTAATTCATTGTGGATGGAGCTACTCCGACTGGTTTTCCTGGGTTCATTAAAAAAGCAGGCTGATCTAGCCATGCAGACCAAGCCAGTAAGTAGCATTCCCCTATTGTTAGTTCCTGTTTTTACTTCCTTCAGTGATGTGGAAGGATAGGCCAAATAAGCTCTTTTTTTTTTTCCCCCAACTTGTTTTTGTTTCATCCCAGCAGTACTAGCCCTTACTAGGACACAAATGGGTACCAGGACAATGGGGAATTGCTGAGACAGACCTGACCACATTTGGGGGATGTCTGTGGAAGGATTTTAGAACTTTGCGCTAGAATCGGCACTGAGTGTTGAGAGCTCAGTGGGCTGTTCTGTTGGAGCTTTGAAGATAAGAATGTTGAGAGCAGTACAGAGGATGGAGGTCTGGCTTGCGTAGTTGTAGAGGAAAGTCTGGGGTCCCTTAATGACTCTGTCATGGCCATTTGCAATTTTGGGTTATGAATCTGTGGTTTCTGTTAGCTGGGACTGTGAAAAATCAGCAGTGAGACTTAATACCAGTAGCCATGGAGTGGAGCTGTCTTCTCAGCTCCAATCAAGCAGCCTCAACTGGGCTCTAGTAATCTGGAAAAAATATAAATAAATTAGTAAAAGAAAAATGGAATGGGATAGAGAGTAATAGATCAGGAAAGCTGTGACCTCAGCATGTGGGAGGCTAACAAAAGAGGAGAGCAAATTCTAGGCTAGTCTGGGCTACATGGTGACAACTTTAAAATCAATCAATCAATCAATTAATTAATAACAGTGCTTGAAGAAAAATAAAATTAAAAGTTAAAGTTTAAAATAAAAATAAATTCCTTATTAAAAATGTATTGAAATCACTTAATGGTAATAGTTAAGAAAAAAATGAATAAAATTAGACAACCAGAGCTAATGAGAAGCAGAAGGATGGAGGAAATATGGAAGTATGAGAGAGCATATACACAAAATACAATAAACATAGCTATAAAAACTGAGGAAAAGAGTCGGGTGGTGACTACTTCCCTACGAGAACATGCCTTTTGCAAAAGACCATCTTCATCCCTCTCCAAAAGAGGAAAAGAAGAAACACAAGAAATAGTGCTTGGTCCAGAACCCTGGTTTCTACTTTATGGATGTGAAGTGCTCAGGATGCTATATCAGCATGGTCTTCAGCCATCCACAAATGGTAGTCTTGTTTGTTGGCTGCTCCTCAATCCTGTCAGCCCACAGGAGGAAAAGCAAGGCTGACAGAAGAAGCTTCTTCTGGAGGAAGCAGCACTGAGAAGTACCTAATTCAAGATGAGTGGGACCCACTCCAATAAACACATTTTGAATCTATATTTTTTAAAAAACTGGGGAAAACAAATTAAAATATTGAATCTGCAGAAAAATATTTCAGTATTCTATCAAGGAGAAAAGAAAGCCACAGTAGAAAGATTAGCATTCCAGATATTACATTAGGAGCTTTCTGTGTTTGGCAAAGAAAGGAAAATGTAGTCTGTCTTTTACAAATAGCTTTAGAAAAACAGAAGATTAAGAAAAGTGTTTCTATTCTATTTTAAAATATAATAAAGTTCTAATGCCAGATCCAAGCAAGGCAGGTCAAAAGTGCTATTAACTGGACCAAAACCCTGTAGCTGACCAAGAATAGTTCCTGGGAAAAAAATATAGTGCTACTATTCTGCCAGATATATTACACAGATAGCATCAATCTGCTTTCTATATATCTACCTCTATGGTTGCAGATTGCTACAGCTCTTGGGCCTCAACAGAGGAGTTCTTTTTTGCAAGAGATGGTGCTTAATATAGAGATCCATAACTGGGCAAAGGACAAAGAACAGGAGACTATAAAGTGCTATGAAACAAATGGGAGATCTGTATCACACTTCTCTCCTTAAGGCCCAAGATCATTTTTTCAAAAGGGCAGAAACAGTTTAAAGGCCAAGAGTCATAGATATGTGCAGAAACAGGTTGTCCAGACATAACAAGCCCTTTGCACACATGATGAACTCACAGTGACTGTCATTACCTGTACAAGATCTGCATAAGATCAAGCCAGTCAGAATTCCAATATGAATAGAGAAAAGACTTACAAAGCCAAGAGGCTACTGAAAGTTAAGAAATTCTAGTGGGGGAGAAGGATCATCAGTTTTCTTCAGCAATTCAGCCAGCTAGGTGTCCAATAAGCTCATGCACATCTAAGCATTTCCAATCATACTCTGCAATTAAAAATAAAACAGCACATAAAGTTGGGAGGAAGATATAATAGAAGGGACTGAGGGGTAAACTTTATCAAAAACATCATATATGTGTATGGAATCCTCAAATTAACAAAATTGAGAGTAATGGGAAATGCAAATCAAACATTGAGAACGTTTGACTACTTTAAAATGAAAAATATAGAAACTGGGGAGAAAGCTGTAAATAAGATACTTTTTAATTCTTCATTGTATGTGAAAAAACCATTTTCCTACCTGGAAGACAAATAAGCATTCAACTTCAATGAGTACTCAGCTTTAGCCAAGAATAGAACTGACTTAGAACCAAGCCAGGCAGCAAATGGAAAGGTAATTTTCTTGATAGGCTGTGGAGGTGGCAGCTCTAGGAATAAAACACTTAGGAAAAAAGTACAAATTCATGAGAGATGAGTAAAATGAAAACCAACATAGCATTAGAATGCATATTATGTTGTTGAGATGGAGAAAAGGAGTAAGGTGTGATGTCACTAGACATACGATGCTGTGAGAGAAGAATCCTTCAAGGTCTGTTGTGGTAGCCCAGCCATATTGGAATATGAACTGCCTGACTCAGAAAAATGAAAATAAGTAAAGCAGAATAAAGCCATCCTTTAAGGCTGAGTAGTTTTGATTTTAAGTATACACCTTAGTAGATTCTTTTAAGAAATAATACAAATAGAATTGTGCAATTTAGGCCAAGGGAAGAAAGTGGATGTGAAAGTACCATGGAAAGAAACAAACCATTAAAACTTTTCAATTGTGTTTACATTTATAGTTAAGAATTCAGTGAGCTAGGTCTCACAAACCCAGAAGGATATGCAGGGGGTGTACTCACTCATTAGTGGACTTAAGGCAAAAGCATTCTAATTTCATTGAAAGATGATGGGTGAATAAAGTGATTTAAAATACACACACACACACACACACACACACACACAAATAAACAAAAACGAAAAAATCCTTCTGGTTTGACTGTAGAAGGGTTGCTTAACAGGAATTTGTGATGGCCATAGTGCATTCGTGGGCGTTAGCTGTGACCTACTGTGTTTCTTTGTCTGTAGCTGAGCCTAACCTGGCTTGAGGTGCCTTAGATTTTATTTTTATGTTCCATGTATTTTATAGAAAAGAGACACAGAGACCAGTTATTTTCATTATTTAATATGCCTACATAGGAACAAACTAACTACAACTATTGTTAAATTTCAAGCTGTGTTTATCAAGTTTCTCCCTTTAAGATATCCTCAATGCTGTATCTTTTTAAAGAAATTTTAATACAAGTTTGTCTTTTATATAGTAATAGATGTTGATAAATAAATAGATAATAATGAAAGAAAGAGCGAAAGAATCCAGTGTGACCAAATATCAGAAATGTGATTTTGTCAAAATGGAAAGTGGTTACTAAGGAACAAAACAGATACGTTGATCAGTGAACTAAAAGACTGGACAATACCTCACAGTACTGCAGCCATATGTATGGCTCTCCAATGCACAGTGCCGAGAACACTGGATAGCCACATGTAGCAAAATAAGACTTGATTACAACTTCTCACACTGTTCAAAACAGTTCTAGATCAAATATCTTAAAACTAAACTATAAATTCTGAATGTATTCAAGCAGAAAGTAGAGAAAACCCTTGACCATAAAGGCAGGGGCAAAGAATTTTAAAATAAGATTTCTTTCACTCAGGAATAGTGTTCAAAATAGACAAATATGATCTCACAAAATTAGAAAGCATTCTCACAGCAACTAGTCAAGTGAAGAGACAGCTCAAAGAATGGGAGATAATCTTTCCTAATATGCATCTGACAGAGGACTAATTTTGAAAATACGTAAAGAACAAGAAATCAAACCACTGAGTGGGATTAATGAACAGACAATTCTCAAAAGATGAAATGTGCATGGCTAATAGACATGACATCACTAGCCATCAGAAAAATGTAATTTAAATGTATGTTTAGATTATATCTCAGCCCAATTAGAGATACTAAGAGAACAAACAGTAAGTGCTGGCCAGGATGGGAACAAAAGGGAAATTGTATACACTGCTGTTGGGGATGCAAGCTAGTCCTGACATGGAGGAAACCTTTATGGAGCATCTTTGTAAAGGTAGGCACAGATCTACCACACAACCAGGCTGTGCCACTCCCATACTTACCCCAAGGACTCCAAGTTACACCTCACAGATGCTCACACATCATTGTATCACTATTCATTACCTCTAACTTAGGGAACAAAAGAAAATGGAATTGTTTTCAGCCATAGTTTGTAGGACAATGACTGGTCATAGTCATAGTAAACAAATTAAGTCAATTTCAGAAAGACAAATATCTCATTTCTCTCATTTGGGATCCATAGTTTTTTATGTGAATACAGAAATCATTTATGTACCTATGACAGGAGAATAGAAACAAAATGTTCCAGGAACCAGAGAGGGCGAATAGGTTGGGGAGAGAAAAGGGAAGACATGAGATGAATATTGTCAAAGCATATAATATACTTGTATGGAAATATCTTCATGTGACCCAGTGCTGTGTCCAATGAATAATAAATCATAATTTTAAATAAAAAATAACAACATGATCATCATTCACTATAATATAGTATGTTGTGAATATGAACAAAAAACCCCACAAAATAGTAATATATATTCTTTATAGTTAGGTTTCCCTTGAAAATATACAATGGATTATGCATATGAACACTGTATTAATCCCTTTTGGTGTTGTTCTTAGAAGGAGAAAGAAAAAAATGGAGCCAGTATAGGAAATGCATGTGAGAGACAGAGTGACAGATGCACAGAGTGGGTGGAAGGGGAAGAGGGAGATGGAGAGAGAGAGAAAGAGACAGACTGTTCATTTGGAAGTATTGAATGGTTATAGCATGCTATCATTTTGGGGTGTTTTGATACTATTCAGTTTTTTCTTCGTTTGCTATAGTTTTAAATTTTTTTCCACTGACTGTAATTAAAAATAAAACTGATACATCTCTAAATGATGTATTTCCCATCTCTAAATGTCATTCAGAATCCTTTTTTTAAGACTACCTAATATTCTATGTTATTGCTTTTTATAATAATTTAGTAACTCTTCTATATTCATCCCTTTTAAATTTACCACCACTATAAACAGTATTGTTAGAATGTTCTTAGAAGTGAAAATTATGTTCATCTACATGATAATTCTTATACACAGAATATTGTATTTAAAGTTGTTAGCATAATTTTATTTCCCATTATATCATTTTATTGCATATAGTTTTTGCTTTGCATAGTTTGAAATTATGTTATTTGCAACATAAAATTTTGTAACTATTATATCAACATTGTGAATTGTATTTATTCCTATAAAGCCAAGAATATTTTTCTCTCTATAACAACTCCCTGCTTTCAACTTAATTGCACCTGAATGCAGCATCAGGCTTCAGGCTTGCTCCATAATCTCTTGCCAAAAAAAAAAAAAAAAAAAAAAATCTTAGCCTTGAAGTGAAGCTAATTTCTAAATTACATCAACAATACAAAATGAGTTTTCTAATCAATTTTATGTGATAATATAATTATGATTTAGACACCAACAGTTAACATAAATCAATGGAATTGGCTATCAAAGAGAAATATCCCTTTAGGGGAAATCAAAAGATATTTATGAAAAAAAGAGGTCTAATTTTTCTAATAAACAATGACAAAAGAAATCACTAGTTCCCTTGAAGTAGAGATGTGATTAATATCACCAAACATGCTTTTCTTATGTTACTTACCATCACACTCCAGTGCGTAAAATTTGAACTATAGTTTCCTATTTAGATAAAAACACGAGGCATCCTAATTATCTTTTAGTTATTAGATTTTTTTTTTTGTAATTTAAGTTGTGTTTTTAATCCTAATGACTGTGGGGTCCAAAACCATCATTACTAGTTTATGGCATCTAATTAAAAGATAACTTTTCTAATTTATTAACTAAAATAGTAATACATTGTCAAAAGCTTTTCAATGCCATTCAGCAACCTATTTAGCTTTAGAAAGCCCACAGATTAGAAGTCAAACTCAGTACACTGATTTCTGCAGAATTTTGATAACAACATAAACCTTATGACTGGATCTTACATTAACAGAGCAACTAGATATACATAGATAAAAGTTCTCCCATTCGTGATGTTATTCATTGAGTACTTTAATGCACTGGAAATATACTCACCTTAAGCACTAACGCTATTCGGTTCAGTGTTTTGATGAATTTGCTCTGTGTGTGCACATATGTATTGTTGGTTTTTTGTAAGTTCTATCATCGCTGCCATTTGAAAAAGTGGTTGGTTTTGGCCTAGTCACATATCAAATAGTTTCCTGACATTTTTTCCCAGGTGAGTTTTCTTAGGTCTGAAATAAATGAATTTTAATTTCCGAGAGAATTGGAGTTATGCCTGCATAACAAATATTTATTCTTTCATTTGATTTTCTATATGTTTGTTGCATTATTAGGCTATGAAAATAAGTCCTTCCAAGGCTTAGTTTTACAGAATTTGGGGATTAAATGGTGGGAGAACTGCAGACTTTCAGTTGGCTTCTTTGGTCAATTTTAAATTAAGTTGCTAACTTTTGGACATGCTATTTTTAAAAAAGTTGTGTTCCTCAGTTGCATTTTACCTTCTGTTTCCTTAAAGAGATAGTTACTAAACTTTACCTGGTAAACTGTTTTTTTTTTTCTTTTGGCAGTTGTCAAAATATCCATGCAATTTCGTAGTATCATGTTTTAATGTGCTGAATAACACCAGAGAGACAACGGTAAGATTTTTCCGATTAGAAAACAGCCTTCTCATCTTTCATACTATCCTTTGTTTAAATTACAATTACAAACATTGAAACTTGAAAGCAGCAGCAATGATATACCATCAAGCTAGACAGGAAATACTAAAGTTTGTAACTTGAATTTAACAAGTTATGCTTATGCCATTTTTCCCTTTTGTATTTAGGCAAAATACCATCTTCAGATTTACAGAAGGCAACAGTGAACCAAGCAAGCCTCCTGCACCATAAAATTTATAAATGATGACAGATTGTGAAAGGAGGTTAAGTTATTAAGAAATCTGCTGCTGGGGCCAGAGAGATGGTCCAGCAGTTAAAGGTGCTTGCCACCAAGACAACCTGATTTTGCTTCCTGGATTCAACATTATAGGAGAAAACCTACTCCTGTATGAGGTTGGCTATTCTTTACACATCTTCACACATGCATGTATTTGCCTCTCTCTCTCCTCTCTCTCTCCCCTCTCTTCTTCTCTTTCTCCTTTCTCTCTGTCTCTCTGTGTGTCTGTTTCTGTCTCTTTATGTCTCTGTCTTTGTCTCTTTCTCTGTCTCTGTGTGTGTCTGTCTCTTTTTCTGTGTGTGTCTCTTTCTCCCTTTCTCTGTCCTTCTCCCTGTCTCTGTCTTTCTGCAGCTGAGCACGGTAGAGAGGCTGACTTCAGAAGCACATGATATATGCTGACACAGCAGCAGAGACCTTCAGAGAAAAAACGCTCACCTGCACTCTCTGAGACAGAGCATCTCAGGTTGAAGGAGCAAGTACTGGAGTCCTGTGGCAGGAACCTCCTTGGCATGCTGGAAAACCAGCCATAGTCTTACCAAGACCTTTCCCCCACAGTCTTAATTAAATTACTCATTTTCAAATTTAGGACTTTATAAAACTGGTTTCTTTTGCTGTTTGATATCACTTAGAAACAACAAATCTACTTATGAACCAACTTGTACAAGCCACCTCTCTTAATGTGGTGCCTCAGTGAATTATGACAAAGTCCCTGAAGTTTCTCTGTAAGGTTAATATCTTTTAAACTATTGCTCATGTTTAGTTGATGACATTTTTGTCACTGGTTCAAGTGTGCACTTTTTCATAGCAAATGGTAATAATTGGCTTTATTTTTTCTTTTTAAACTTTTCAACTTCATGTATTTTTTTATAACCCACTTTTGATTTTAACTTAGGAATGCTATTAACCTTTTCTCTTTGACCTTGAAGCTCAATTCTTTTATGCTTTGTTACATTCTTCCACAGACTCTTTTAGATTCTTCTAATTAAATCATCCAGTCTGTTGAATAACCTTATTTGTTCCTGCTTTTAAAGCCCCAAATCTAGGCCTAAATTGTTTCCTATCTACTATTTCTAAGACTCCCAACAGTGCAGCAGAAAGGACAGTGGCAGGGATTCCTGCTTTGCCTTGAACTTTAAAAAGTCAAAGACTGTCTGTCTGTGAGAGTAAGAACTCCACTGAGCTTGATTTACACAAAGTCAAATGTTCTTGTTTTTAGGGAAGGTCTTTTAGGCAACCACCACAACTAAAACAAAAGATTTGCTTTTGCTTTATTCAAACCAAAAGTTTCCTCCCACATCTTTCTCTCACTCTCCTCCTCTTTCCTCATCACCTCTCTTCCCCCACAGTTTCTTTCCTCCTCCTCCTCCTCCTCCTCCCTCCCTCCCTCCCTCCCTCCCTCCTTCCCTCCCTCACTCCCTCCCTCCTTTCTTAAAAGACAGGGTTTCATTATTCCAGGATAGCCTTCACTCACTATGTAGCCATAGTAGGTGATGACCTTATATTTCAAATCCTCCTGCCTCCACCTCCCAAATGCTGAGATTATAAGTGTGAGATACCATGCCCGGTTTATGTAATATTTGAGAATGAAAGTACAACTCAAACCCTCTAAGAAACACTTTGTCAATTGGACTGCATTCCCAGCCTATCAAGTTCCTATAAACCCCCTTTTAGGGCAGTCCCCTATCTCACCGCAGAACCAGGCAAAAATTGAATCTGTTTTTATTTACTTTAGAATAGCTTTACTCTTTTTAGACTTAGATATAAATTTAAATACACAGTGTGCAAGATTTGTATTTGTCTTGTGCCTAATTTTTATACATTGCTGCATATGTCAATAATGTAAGTATTTTACTTATGAGCAATATTCTATCGTATTAAAATAACATACTTATTTATCCAGGCTTCTGTTGGAAAATTTGAACTGGTTCTCAGTTTTGCCCAATACCAGTGAAACTACAATCAAAAGTACTGGAGGTGCATATATATTCAGTTTGTTTGGATAAAACATCTAGAACGGAATTACGAGGTCATCTGGTCAATGTATATTTAACTTCCAAAATGGTCAGTCTATTTTAAAATCCCATGGGCAACGCTGGATGAATCTAGTGGCCTGGATGGGATATTTAAATGCTGTTACTCTCTTTAAATTACAGTTACCCTATAAACATGTAGTCTTACCATTTCTTTTGTTTTTGTTTTCCTGCTGACTGAGATTCTTAAATAATTTTCATGTGCTCAAATTTGTGTTTGCCTGTTTGTTTTTGAGGTATCCAAGTATTGTCCCAAATATTAAAATGTTGATTTTCATTCTTTTTGTTAACGAGTTTCATTTTTTCATGCTCTAGATACCACACTTGTGACAGACAAATGTGGCCATTTCTTCCTTAGCTTGTGTTCAACCCACTCACTTCTGTACAGCCTCATTTGTACCCTTTCTTTAGCTTCTCCTGTTCTACAACTAATCTCTGTGTATTTTATGTGTTGGTACAAACACTTAGCTCTGTGGTTCGCCTTGAGTTATGTTCTGCGACAAGAGAAAGGGTAAGGTGCATTAAATTTTCAAAATGAATACTTGATTATTCCATAGCATTATTTAGCTATTTCCGACCATTTGGCATTCTATAAAATTTCCAAATAGCTTGTCATTATCAACAAGAAAACATTTCAGAATTTGATTTGGAATTACACAGAATTTGTAGAGTAGTTAGGTGGAAGTGACATCTTTATGATGTTCTGTTCATATTATTGAATGCTGTAGCTCATTACTTATTTAAGCTCTCTACTTTAGTTGCATTTATTTAAGGTCATCAGAATAGAACTAATGCCAATACTTTTTTCTTAGAGTTACCTCTATTTTATATTTTTGTATGCAATTTAGGCAATTTTATTTTTCACATTTCATTATCAATTAACTATTGTTAGTCAACATGATTTTTATTTTTTTTAACTTTAAAGGAGTATTTTATTTGAGCATGATATTATACCATCTACATAGTCATGGCGGGGGGGGACCTGCTTTGTCAAGTTACTCCAATCTTTAAGATGTTGATACATTTTATTCTTTTTTATATTATTATGAAAAAAGAAGTCACATTTTCTATCCTTGTATATCCTTATTCATGGTCCCTTCCCACTCCCACCACATCAGGTCATTCTCTCTTCTCCACATCTCCCCATCCCCCACATGGACAGGTGGTCCCAACGTCCCACCATCCCAATATTGCTTAGTTCATCCTCCACTCCTGGGAGATCCAATTTCCTCCCCGCAACATCAAGACTGAGTCAGGTGTTCCTCTAGGGGGAGTGGGATCCAAGGAGTCAATCCAAGGTGTTTCTGATCCCAAGCTGTTCAGTGGTTGTAGTTTGCAGCTTGGGCATGCTTTGCTTTTTTTTTATGCATAGTAACTAGTTTTTTTCCTAAAAATTTTCAAATTGTGTTTGATGTCTTATCTTTTCCAGATATAAAGAATTTAAAGGGCTATTTTCCTGTTATACTCTATGCACATTTTATATTATTCTAAGTTGATTAATTTACTAGTATATCTAGTTCTTTAATATTTTTGTTTTAATGCTCTTAATTCTAGCACAATATTTAATTGCAGTAGTGAAAGTAAAGTTCTTGTCTTGTTTTTAGTTTCAGGAGAAAGTAATTACTCACAATTGAATATTATGTTAACATTAGTTTATCCTGAATACATACTGAAATTGAAAAGCTTTTTCCTATTTCAGAGATTCTTATTTTTTGTGAGTTTGGCCTATGGTTTTTTTTTTTCATCCTTGGAAAGGATAATCATCATATTTTGGCTCATATAGCTCATTTTTAAAATTCCAAATAAATATTACATCCTTTGAATAAAAGCTACTTGCCTGATACTTAATTCACATATTACTAAATTTGATTTGAGTGTGTATATATGTGTGTGATGTATGTCTACATATGTGTGTGCATGAGTATGTTTGTATGTTTGAGTTTGAGTGTGTACCAAAGCAGCCTGTGGAAGTCAGAAGACAACTTACATATTGGCCCCTACCTGCTACTTTGTTTGAAACACAGTATCTCTCGTTATGGCTGCATGAACCAATCTATCTGGCCCATGAGTCATTGAAGGCTCTCCTGTCTATCTCTGAAGGGCTCTAGCAGGCCTGAGCATGGCAAACACAGGCCCAAGCATGGCAAACATGCACTGACAGCTTTATCTACCACCCTCACCCCCACCTCTGCCTTGCTAAAGTGTTAGATTACATTCCTGAAGCTAGTCAACAAGGACTATTCCCATATTTGGCCACTGACTCATTTCTGAGACTGATCACTAAGGTCCAACTATCAAAACATCAAGGTCCAGTGATCAAAATTCATTATTTTGACTGACCTAATTAAAATACCTATTCAGAACTTACACTTTTTTGTTTTAGCTCATTCTAATACAGATGTCTCCCATTTTCCTCTTAAAATTAACACTTGGCAAAGCTATTGACTGCTGCTTCTGCCCAATTCAGATTCAGCCATCTTGTCTCTATGTGTTTGGTTAGTACTTGGGAAATGGAGTTTGGGTGTGATCTGTGTCTAATACAGGGTTTAGAGGGAGCACCCTGCAGTATGTGGGTCCCGTAAATCTCCCCTCTTGCAATAAGATAGCTGAGGACATAGACACATGCTGCTGTGCTTAGCTTTACATAGGCTCTGGAGATTCAAACTCAGGTCCTCACTATTATGTTACGTGTTCTTATTGACTGCTACATTTCATTTTCTACTTGATTATTTGTCAAAAAACTGATGTATTTGTTTTCTTAGGAGACAATAATTTATAGTTTTAATCTACTATTTATGCTTATGGTAGCATCATAATTCTTCTGTCATTGGGAAATGTTTATTCCTCTTGCTGGTGATGAATTATAAAATCAATGTTAAATCCAAAACTGTCTTTATTTTATCTCTACTTTACAAGGATAGTTTCACAGGGTATAAGATTGTTGAAAGAATGTTTCAGTTAGCCTCCAGATGCTCTTCTTATAGTTATATCCCACTTTCTGCTTTCCAAAGAGAAAGACCCATTGATTATTGAGTTAATCCTGCTCACACACACACACACACACACACACACACACACACACACACTTTGGGTTTCAGCAATTTGACCATAGTGTATTTTGTTTGTGTTTATATTATTTGGGGACCATTGGGACTTAGTTATCTACAACTTAATGATTTTCAGTTCAAAATTTAGAACTTTGGATCAGGTATTTGGTTTCTTCTTTCTCTTTGATTTCTGTGTTGAGCCTTCCAATATAATATGTGCTGCACTGCTTAAAGTGATCTCTTAGATTTTTGAGCTTTTATTCTTTTTGGTGTATTTCATGAATCCTCTGCTCATTTTGTACAATTCCTACTGACACATTTAATCTTGTACCTTTCTCCAATTTGCTGTTGAACAAATTTGGTGATAGTTTTCTTTGTTTGAAAAGGTGTAGTAGGATTGTGTTTAGTTCCATTGTAAATAATTGTCCCACCTACTAGTTTAATAAAAAATGCTGATTGGTCAAAGGTAGACAGAAAGTGTGGGTGGAGCTACCAGACTAAGAAAACTCTGGGAACATCTCAGAAGACACACAGACCCACAGAGATGACGCAGAGGAAAGAAACTGAAAAACTGCTCTAAGAAAAGGTACCGAGCCACATGGTCAAACAGGATAAGAATAATGAGTTAGTTTAATGTAAAGAGTTAGCAAATTATATGCCTGGGCCCTAGGCCAATCAGGATGAAATGAATATAAGCTTATGTATATTTCTTTGGGACAAAGCGGCAGCAGGGCTGTGAGTGTATCTGAACTTCAAGGCTAGGCCCAAAAGTCCAGCCAGAAACTTAATACAATAAGGGGGTATTACTGTTAGTCTTTCAAAAATTGTGGATACAGGCTTGTGTCTCTTTCCTCTGGTCCACTGTCCTTGGGTCACTGGTTTCACTGTGTGTGGGTTCAGGAGGGTTTTAGGAACTCAGCCTGTTAATTCCCTATTAGCTGCTCATCCTGCAGAGCATGTGACCTATCTTCAAAAATAACATTTATGAATATATGAGCTTTCAACAAGAAAGCTCACCAAAAGTTATCTGTATCAACAACTTCAATGCAAAGCCAATCTTTCACAGCATAAATATGACTTGCTTGTAACATATTTACATCTTTATCCAAGTTACTTCCTCACTGAAGGATAGGATAGAAATTTCCTCTTCTATCATGAAATACATACTCTATTCCTCATTTGCTTTTTCTAGAGAGACCAGTGGAACTCAGTCCATCACATGTTGCAATCAAAGAATTCTGTTTGCTGAGACAAACAATCAAATAAAAGAAGAACCTAGCAGAACCACTTCTGTCTTTGTAAAGAAGGGGATTTCTAAGTTCTTTGTCTTAGGGTCACATTCAGATTCAGTTTATCAAAGCTTTAGAATAATTCTAAACTGTTAATTTGTGACATTCTTGAATTTATCTACATTTTGTTTATAAATAAAAACAAACATGGTTGGATTTCATCTTCTCAAAGCCAGTGATTTAGACTTATTTTTTAAAATATCATTTATTAACTATTTTTATGTGCCTTATGAGTTTATGAATAGTATATGCATATAAGAGTCAGCAAAGGTCAGAAGAAGGTGTCAGATCTCTCAAAACTGAAGTTACTGTGGTTGTGAGACAACAAGAGTGTCCTGGGAAATGAACCCAGGCCCTGTGCAAGAGTTATGAATACTCTTAACCATTGAGTCAGATCTCTATTCCCTACCATATGTATACATGCTTTTAGTTCATGCTATATGAAACTATTTCAAGAATACAGAATCTAGTTTTAGAGAGTCTTAGGTTTATTTACCAAGATGACCTTTGTTTTTGGAATGATTTGACTTGTGATATAAATAAGAATCAGGGCCCCTAGCAAGTTGATAAAAAATAAAATAAAATTTTCTTCAGACATGGAGGAAAACAGAACAAGGCTTTCATAAAGTAAATGTTATTAAATATCAACAGTAAAATAAGATTACTGTGAAAAACAGTAAAAATATCTTGGCCTAAATTTTCCTTTAGTCACAAGTGTGATTGAAGTTTGTGTGATGATTTCAGGGATGATTATGCTATCTCAGCTAATGATACAATAATTGTACAACTATGTAATATGTATGTGTGCTTATGTATGTATGCACACATGTAAGCATATACATTCATACTTCTATTACAGGTAGAGGTCTTAAGAACTTGAAAAGTTTTGAGTTTACTTTTTAAGAGGGTTAGGGTTAGGGTTAAAGACCTTACCATAATAAGGTGCATAGAGACCAAGTAAGGCAACTAAATTTTATCTAAAGAAGTAAGGGCTAAATTTATACCTATTGAATTTTTCCTTCATGTTGGTGTAGATCTGCCTAGGATTTCTCTGGGATTAAAGTTCTAAAGACTAAGAATGAGAACATATAATTCTACTTTGAGACAGTAGCAAAAGTGTAAGCCAAAGACATGAAGCAACATGAAAAGTCAGTTTGTGACAGAGCTGAGCTTTGCACAGAAGGAAATTGGTAAGTACTTCTCAGCTGTCCTGGTGCCTTGCAGCTTTGGACTGAAGCTATGGTGGGACTGTGCATTGACACTGACTTGGTGGTACAGTTCAGCCACTTGAAGGTGGAGAAGGTAATAAGGACTAAGGAGAAGAACAGAAACCTGGAAGACAGACTAGAAAAGGGGTCCTGGCCTTTACTCGCTTCCTTGGTATTGACTTGCTGCTCTGGCTTCCCTTGTTTGTGCTGCAGCCTGACAAATAAATTGCAGACACCAGACTCATCCCATTGTGTTAATAACAGACCTGGGCAAGTAGCTTGGGGCTCCTTTGGCAGTGTTCTCTCTGAAACAGATATTGTGCTTCTGTTCTTTCAGGAAGAAAATAGAACACACTAACTCATCTTTGTGGGTTATGTGGAGGAAACCTACTTGAAGAATCTGTATGAGGTTTAATGAAAAGTTTTAGTCAGGTTGTCTTAGGGGTTCCACTGCTGTAATAAAGCACCACAGCCAAAAGCAACTTGGAGAGGAACAGTTTTAGTTCATTTTATGGCTCTTCCTTTGAGTTGTTGCTCTGAAGACCACGGGTAATAGGGTAGGAAAACCTGGAAACAGGAACTGAAGCAGAAACCATGAAGCTGGCTTAGTGGCTTGCTCCTTTTGACTTGCTCAGCCTTTTTCATATAGCACCCAGGGCCCCATCCCAGGGATGGTAGCATCCACAGGGAGCTGGCTCCTCCCACATCAGTCACAAATGAAGAAAACATATCACAAGCCGATCTGATGGGCACATTAGCTCAGCTGATGTTTTCTCTTCCCAGACATCTCTAGTGTGGAAAAACCATCCAGCACTCAGATCACTGTGGACTGGAGCTCGGTACCTGTGCAGTCAAAAAGCACTGATTCCTCTCAGCTCCTTCCCTCAGCATCATAGTTCTTTGCATGTACTCTTTTCTTTACATTTTCTTAAGAGTCTTAGTATAGACCAGAAGACTAGTGTAGATGATACCTATAGGAAATAAGGACTTTTAAGAGTGCTTACTTTTTATTGTCAGAAATAACCACTATGGTTAGTGAGCCTACCGACAAGGAGGACCAAGTCTTTCCTTCACCACATATTGGGTCCCCAGCCCATTCTGTCAGCTACAAGACCTGGACAAACTGAGGTATTATCTGTTCAAGCCACCAATTGCTTTAAGTTTAGTTTCTAGCTGCTGTCGTTCTTTTTATTATTATAATCCTGGCTAATGACTATAATTGAATTAAGAGGTAACTGAGATGTGTGTATTCTCTGCTAATTCCTAGACTATACAAGAAAAGGAGGTTCATTTGCTGTGCTTGGAAGAACCATTTGGGGATGTTTTGTCTAGGTCCTGTCATTTGGAAGCTCCAGTTACACCATGGGGAAAGTTAAGGACAGTTGCCTAAGAGCCTGGGAGATAGACAGACAGACAGAAATTTTAGAAGTTCTGATTTCTGATGCCATGATTGATTGTGTCATGGACTGCCTAATACAAAGGGAGCCACAAGTAAGTAAAAAAGAAACCTCTTTAGTCTTGTATTCAAACCAAGAGAACCAGATTGAAGCTCATATTTTGGTAGTCTGATACATGAAGGTCTATAGAGGGAGTATGTGTGCAATGCCCCACTGTGCTAGAAAATACCATTGCCTTGAAGTTATCTATCACCTCTATCTCTTACACTCTTTCCTTCTTCCTCAATGATCCTTGAACCTGTGGGAAAAGGTCTGAAATGTGCATCTCATTAGGGGAAACACTCATACTCCCTTATTTTATGTATATTAACCAAATGAGTTACCCTGCATTAAATTTTCATCTACTGCAAGAAAATTTCTGGTGAGAACTGAGAGATGGTGGGGTGGTGGTGGTAGGGGAGGGAGGGAGATAGGGTGTTCCACCAGGCAGGGTCTGCTTAATCTCCTGGGAATAGGAGCAGGAAGTGAGAAAGGCCATAACAGGTAGTCTGACACGAAGACAGGGATGAGACTTGGAACTTGATCTGGAGGAGAGGAGGCAGAGTGAAGTCCTGAAGCTGGGCTACAGATTTAGAATTTAGAAAAGGGACTGAATTTAGAAAAGGAAATTCAAAATCTGCAGCAGACCTAAAGCTGTGGCCTTCCTCTGCTCTCTGTCACTTCCTCCAGCAGATTATGCAAATCTCCTCCAACCTTGCTTCCCACCCATCCTGTTACTCTAGCTCTCAAAGTCAGCAAGCATTCTTTGGGAACTCTGCTAGCCAAGCCTACCTGAGAAATAAATAGGCCACGGAAACAGGTAGGCTACCTTCAGGGTTACCACCACCCCAGTTTATTCCCATTCCCAAGGGTCAGCTCCTAACACCTAAAAACACATGACCCCACAATTCCTCAGCAGCCACAGCTAGCAAAATCCCAGAATTGCCTACCAAGCAGCACACATTCTCCACACTCTTCAATGGAGACTCAAAAGGGCAGATATTCTATAAAACTGAAGAGACAACATAGTCCAGCCCAGAATATATTACCCAGGAAAATTCCCAATCACAATAGATGGAGAAAATTTGACATTTCACAATAAAACCAAAATTAAGCAATATCTATCTACAAATTTAGTCCCATAAGAGGTGTTTGAAGAAAAAAAAATCTAAATTATATTTAAAGAGGTTATCCACACCAACGAAGAAACAAGTAATAAGTAATCCCAGAGCAGCAAATCAAGAGGGAAAACACACACACACACACACACACACACACACACACACACACACACACACACAAATACACACACATACATACACACAAATACACAAACACACACACTCACACACACTCATACACACACACACTCACATTATTACCACCACAACAACAACAAAATGGAAAGTAACCAACACTGCTCATTGATACATCTCAATATTAATGGTCTACATTCACCAGTGAAAAGAGTCAACAGAATGGATGAGAAAACACAAGGCTTTCTTTTGCTGCATTCAAGAAACACACATTAACATCAAGAATAGATATCAATTTAGTGTAAAAGTTTGGAGAACACGTACTTCAAGCAAACAGAGCTAAGAAACAAGCTGGTGTAGCCATTTTAATGTCTGAATGAAAAATAGACTGCAAACTAAGACTGAACAGAAGGGTTAGAGAAGGGCATTACATATTCATCAAAGGAAAACCATCATTAGGACATTGGGATTCTTAACATCTCAAGTTCATAAAAGAAACACTACTACAGTTTAAATCACATATTGACCCTCACATAATGGGTGGTTTTAAGATTTTATTCTTGTCTATAGACAGATCATCCCGACAAAAAGAGCTAACCTTTATGAGCCAAATCAACTCAATGGATGTTTACAGAACATTTCACTCAAACATTATATATATATACACACATATATAGATACACACACACATACACACGCCTCTTTTTTCTCTCAACATCTCATGCAACTTTCTCCAAAATAAACCACATACTCAGACACAAAGCAAGACTCAACAGATACAGGAAAATTAAAATAATACTCTATATCCTATCTGACCACAATAGATTAAATGTGAATATCAACCACAACAGAAAGTTTATAGGCTCATGAAAACTGAACAACTTACTACTCAATGAAAAATGGGTAAAGACTGAAATTAAAAAAGAAATTTGAAAAACCAAACAAATAAAGGAAAAAGAACCAAAGAGATTCTTTCAGAACAGAAAGGGCTATGCCATTGTTCTTCATGTTAATTGCCATTTTTAAAATGCCATTTTTCACCCTAAGTGAATCTTTGGTAAATATTTGTTGAAATGGGCTGTAATTGCATTTATTTTCAGTAAGGTTTGCTTCTCATCTCACCACTTTCTGGGGGAGACAGCATTGCCTATGAAGTTTTTGTTGTTTGAGTTTAAAAATCACACCTGGGTGAATCATATTTCATTACATTAAAAGACAGTTTTGAGCTATCAGCACATTAAATTATTTCCTTCAATTTTTTTTCAGAGCAGAACATACTTTCATGTTGACATACATGAAGATATTTCCCAGGAGCTTTTTCAATCTTGTTTTCACTTATAAGAGACAAACTTCTAATGACTCCCATGCTTTAGCTGAGAAAGAAAATGTAGAATGAAGGTGATAGGAGACAAACTTGGGATTCAAAGAGTAGCAAAATATTTGCCTTAAAATTTATTTAAGTGTTCCAATCTTTAGCTAGCCATGATAGTTAGAGGCAGAAAGCCTCTTTTTCAGTTTTGAACTGATCTTCCTTAGGCCCTTTCCTTTGTGCTGTGTGTTTCTGGGTGGTCCAAGAATTATGATTACTGTGCTCACGGATATCTGGAAAAGCATACTATCAATCACAGAAATCAATTGTCTTTCAATCTGACCTTCCTCAAGTCTAACAAGTGGCTTCAACTAAAGCCCATTTAATTTCCTGGCTTGGGAGTTAGTCTTTACTGTGAACTATTGTGGATTATTTTCTGACACATGACTCTGATAAATTTAAACGCTGTCCATTGGTCACTGGTTCTAGAGGGAATATAGGATGTGCCGCCCACCCTCTAGCATCCTTCTTTCTCCCATCCCCGTGGGAGCTGTAGTCATGGCCAATGTTAGGAGTCTCTGTCGTTTTAAAGGAAAAAGTGAAACAGGAAAGCAAATCAGACAGAAGGCAAATGATGCCATCATTTGTTTGTAAAAATAATGTATTAAATATAAATAGCATTAAAGAATCAGTACATGAAAGTATGTGTTCCTACTCTATGGATTCAGCTCAGATTGTAAGCATTTTGTGTTCAGTAAATCCACTAAGATTCTGTGTTAATTAAGCAGGATAAACTCATGAGTAAGAAATAAGGTCAGGATTAAATTTAGCAGTGAACCAAGTTCTTTTCTGATATATTGCTGCTTTCTTTAAAAGTACAGTTTATATCAATGTACTAGAAAATGAGTCATCAATACAATTAAATGAATTCAGATTTTACTTCTAGAATATTTCAGAAGAGAATATATTTATAATTTCTCAATCTGTTCCCCATATTATTAAAAATAGATTCTTTTCTCATACAATATATCCTGATTC
Organism: Sigmodon hispidus; assembly: GCA_004025045.1. Classification (NCBI taxonomy): domain Eukaryota; kingdom Metazoa; phylum Chordata; class Mammalia; order Rodentia; family Cricetidae; genus Sigmodon; species Sigmodon hispidus. Next base: position 150,540 of record PVIH01000078.1, on the reverse strand, counting down.
CAGTTTTCTCTCCCTTTACTCTTCCTATGTCCACCCCTCCTCCCCTCCCACAGAGACCCACCCCGCTTCTCTGTTTCACTAGTGAAGAACAGGTTTGTAAGAGGTAACAACAAAACATAGCAAAATAAAATACAAGATAACCAGAGAACATCACATTGAAGCTGGACAAGGCAAAGCAACAGAAGGACAAGAATCAGAGACCCATTCACTCTCATACTCGGGAGTCCCATAAAAATACTAAACTGGGCACTATAATATATACACAGAGGACCTGGTACAGAATCAAGTCACCCTTGTACCTATTGCTTCTGTCTCTGAGAGTTCATATAACCTTTGCTCAATTTATTTAGAGGGTCTTATTCTCCTGGTTTCTCCTCCTCTTCCATGGGTTCCCCTGAGCTTTGATGGGTAGGATTTGATGGAATCATCATATTTATAGCTGTGTGCTCTAAGTTCTCTCTTTCTGCACATTGTCTGACTATGGGTTTCTGAATTTATTCCTAGTTGCTACAGGAGAAATATTTTTCTGATGATGGCTGAATATGGCACTGATCTATGAGTATAGCAGAATATCATTAGGACTCAAAGTTAAAAATTTGTTTTTGTTGTTTTGTTTTGTTTTAGATTAGTGGCATATAGTTTTACCATATGCCCTTGGGCTATCTAGTCTTGGGTTTTTGGCCACCCAAGCAGTGATGGATATTGGTTCCTTCTCATGGAGTGGACCTTAAGTAAAATCAGATGTTGGTGGTTACTCCCACAAGCTTTGTACTACCATTGTATTAGCATATTTTATAGGCTGGACAGATTGTAGATTAGAGATTTTTGTGGCTTGGTTGGTGTAGCCTAAAGTTTCTGACCTGTTCAGCCCAAGATCCAGACCTGCAGTTTTACAGCTGTTTAGCCCCAAATAATCACACAAAGGCTTATATTAATTACAAGCTGTTTGGCTTAAGGCTCAGGCTCATTACTTGGTAGCTCTTTCAGCTTAACTCAACCCATTTTCATTAATCTGTGTATTGACCTGTGGCTGGAGGCTTACCTGTGCTCCATTACATCTTGCTCTCTTGACTCTGCTCTCCTCCTTTACCTATGCTTGGAATTTCTGTCTGCTTTTTTGTTGCTTTTTCATAGACCAAAACAGTTTCCTTATTATCCAATAGTTATTCACAGCATACAGAAAGACATTCCACATCAGGCTAGTGTTGATGCTTTCTGGTTGAGTAGCCTGAAGAGTACCTCTAGACCAAAGACACGAGAACGCAGGAGAAAAGGTTCAATGTAGGTATCAGCTCTACATCTCCAAGTTCAATGAGTTGGGTGAGTGTTGTTTTCAGCAACTAGGCCTTGCTGTCAGTTTGAAGAGAGACACATGTTCTCTTGTCAATAGCCAGAATTGTCTGAGAACATCCCAGTACTGGAATCTACTTTGGTGACAAGAATGACCAATTGGATCTCTATCTCACTCATTATTTGGAGGCTTCATTGGAATGCTTTCATGTGTTTTAGGAAGTTTCCGCTGCACTGGGCTTCCTGACCACTGCTAAAATTCCCCTCAATTCTAGGAGTTTCTCCATGCATTCTCTCTCTCAACTCCATCTCCCCTCCATGTCCTCAACCTGATTCTGTGCCTTCAGCCATATAACCTACTGTATTCACCCCTCCCAGGGAGATCTAGGTGTCCCCTCTCGTCCCTTGCTCTATACCTAACCTCTCTAGAATTCTGTCATTTTTTGAATGGGCTTCAAAAAAAGTGGTTGGGCTTAATAGTTAGACAAGAATATGATGAGTTTGATTCATCACTGAGTTTCAACCTATCACTTTGGGCTTGATACAACTAGATTCTTAAATAAATGATATACTGAGGAACTGCTTCCAAAAGAATCCTAGTAAATAATGAGAGGAGCTGGATTAGGGAGAGGGCTCAGAACTCTCTTCTTGTGATTGCACCCCAGGGCTTGCCCTTGTCCCTGCTCCTCACCCCAGTTCAAAGCAGCTACACTACTACAGTCTTGTAGAAGTGTCTGGAAATGGGCCACCAACAGGGACAGGGAAATGAGATGTATCTAAACCAAATGGCCTATATCAACCATAAAAACTTCTACAGACGAGGTTATTAAAAGACATTAGCATATAGAAACCCCAGTAAATCAACAGTGAGGATAAATAGCAGCAAAAGGGAAGCAGATATAAAACCAATACCATGTCACAGAAAAATTGCACTGAAGTAACCTACATAGAATGAGATGAGATGGGAGGAACTATTAGGCCTTCTGAAAGTCATAAGCAGTTAAATATTACAAAGTTCTGAGCAGGTACCAATAATAACTTAAAAAAAATTGCCTATTTAAAAAGTCCTATGGGAATTCAGATGTGTGGAAGTCTACATGAGGAAGAGATCTCTTTATATTGGGAAAGGCCTGGGTAAGTTATTTCATGCCAATAATCTACCAGTAACTTTCCATATACACAGAAACTTCCATTCTTCTAAAGGATGGTGTGAGAGCATGAACTGTGGACAGCTGATTTCCCACAGCTCATCAACAGCTAGGTTCTAGACTATGCCATGATTAAAACAGCCTCAGGCTTTCTGATTTCTGTTACTGTGCCTTGCCTCTTCTGTATAACTTTGGAAATAATTAGAAGACTATTACAATGAAATTCCAAACTTTATCAGAAAGGGTACTCTCTGGTGTTCTGAAACATTTTTTTAATCATTTCTGATTATTCAGGGTGTGTTGTTAGTATTTCGCACATGAAAAGAACTTGTTTGTACACTGCCAAGGAAGCCATATTAGGTTTATTAAGGAAGAGGAAGTGGGGGGAGGGAAGACAGAAAGAGAGTAGGGGGCAGAGAAGAAGAGAGAAAGAGAGAGTCTTCCACTCTCTGACCCTCTTAGATTGACGGTGGGTGAATCTGTTCTCTGATATTGCAGACTGGTCTTATTAAGTATATAACATATCACCACAGATTTCAATTGGTAGGATATGATGATATGTGCCTGTAATATCAGGACCCAGAAAAGAGCAGGATCAGGAATTGAAGATCATCTTGGACAACATATAGACTCCCAGGTCAGCCTCGGAATGAGCCATTTTTATGAGCAATAGCCTGTATGGGATATAAAAGAGCCCCTGGAGTTGGTCCACATATCCAACATAGGGTAGAGTGTGATTCTCAGCCTCCTTCCTGCTGCTTTGATGAATTCATCCTCTGTCACCATCTCTAATATTCTGCTAATTTCCAGAGCAAAATAAAAGAGACTAGAGAAAGGTATGGATGTTTCCCCAGAAGCTTTTAAATAATTTTCCTCTAATCCCTTTGGTTCAACTTGAGATTATTGCTAACTCAGAAAACATCATAATGGACATGAACTTTTCTGCCTGGTCATCTTTCTGTCAGAGGGCAGTGAAACATTTCAGTTAATATTAAGAATGATCCAAAAGCATATAGTGTAGGCAAATAAGAGTTATTTTAATGTTCCTTTAAATCTTATCTTAAATGAATGAAACAGAATATTTCTTTTATGAACAAATACATTTTAAATGTGAATTGATTTCCAAAGAGACTAGTAAGGAGCACTGGCTACATACAGAGGAAGCAAATTTACAGAGATTATTAATGACCAAGGCTGAAAAACAGAGCTGGTCAGTACACAACTGCTGTGAGGTTCTGAGAGACAGATTGGGAAAAACAATTTAAACATGTCTTCATGTGACTATGTGTACATGTGTGAATGTTTGTGAGCATATGTATATGTGATTGTATGTATGTGTATGTGTGTGAATAAATGTGTGCGTGTGTGAGTGAGAACATGTGTGAGTGTGCATGTGAGTGAATGTGTAGGTGTGTAAGTATGTGTGTGTCTATGAGAGTCTCGTTGTATGTGTGTATATGTGTGAGTGCAGGTATGTATATGTGAGTATATGTGTGTGAGTACATATATGTGAGAGATCATGTGCATGTATGTGTGAAAGGATGTTTGTATACTTGTGTGTGTGTGTGTAATGTGCCTGCAGCATTTGATAGAGACATATCCATAACAACAATTGTTCTGCACCAGTCTGTGAAATACAGCACAATGTTTGAGAACATAGGCTTTTGAAACAGAGAAAAACACCATGTTTAGAAGCTGTACTTTCAAGTCTGTGACTGTGTCCACAAGTGCATGCATTATGACTAAGAGTCAGCATCTGGCTTATGTCAATGCTTGTCTAGCAATTTCTACCTTCACTGGGTGACTGAGGGTGCTGCTAATCTCGATAAGAGGTAATGGAGAGGATCTCCTCATTAGCTCGGCTTGGAGAGGTCTCATCCAGTCACCTGAAGTGTCAATAAACCCCGGCCTTTAATGGTATTGCCTTAGTGATAAAGGTGCTACACACTTGTTTGTCTTTATAAGATTTAGCACCGGCTGATTCTCTTCCTTAGGGGCTCATTACAAAAGGGGGGATCAGAGCAACTGATGTCTGCTAGAACCAGTTGTGGGACCCCTGTAGTTGTTTTGTTCAGCAATGCACTTGTAAAAAGAATCCCAGAACGTGTCCCTTATTTTGTAGACATAAACTACAAAATAATGCAATTGTAGTAGGCTCATAAAATTCTCAGCTTCAGGAGTCAGGTGGCCCGGTGACTGGGGGTGCTTGCTGAATGGTATGAGGACCTTAGCTTGAATCTGAGCACCCATGTACAAAGCGAGATGAAGCTGTCCCTGCCTATAACCTCAGAGCTGTGAGGTGAACAAAACAGGAGGATGTCTGGGGCCTGCTGTCAGCCTAGGTCTAGGCTCATGAGAGACATGGCACCAAGAGAATAAGATGGAAAGTGATAGAATAGGGTACCACATGCTCTCTTTGACCTCTGTACCTGTGTACACATGCTTGTGCACATACCACACACACAGACACACAGACTCTCTCTCTCTCTCTCTCTCTCTCTCTCTCTCTCTCTCTCTCTCTCTCTCACACACACACACACACACACACACACACACACACACACACACACACTATAGGAGCAAGTATGAAATTTAAACTGAACATTACCAATCAAACACATAGTCAAAAGGAAAAAAGGACCTAATTAAGAGCATACAATGAAGATATGAAGTCAAAAGTGCAAGCAGAGTACTCAGAGGGAAAGAAAATAACAAGGCAACGAGCTGGCTAAATAACAATCCAGCATACATGACTTAATAGCAGTGAGCAGCACTATCTTCAGATTGTTTAAGGAGGAAAAAAAATTAAAACCTCTATCTCTGGCCATGTTAACCAAATCCTGACTGAAAAATCTGGTTCTTATTTCAGTTCTACTTTCCTTTAAAGTGAATTGTTGACGTATAATATACATAGCATGAAAGCAACAGACCTTTGAGTTTATTTCATTTTTCTATTTGTGTAACCAGCATCAATTAGCTTCTCCACAGTCCCGTCGTCTAAGGTCTCCAGCACGTTTGATTGCTGCAGTTCAGCTCCCAGCTTCAGTTACCACTGACTTGTTTTCTCTGCATATAGATCCACCACTTCTAGGTAGTTTCTAAACAGGAATTAATACGATACACATGTGTATGTTGAGGTTCTTTTGCTCGGTCTAAAGACTCAGGATTAGAAAACTGTAGACCCACGCCCATTGGAGAAGTGGAAACATGTTCAGCCACTGTTTTAAACTTTCTCCATACTTGCGGACAACTAATAGCTCCATTAATTTACTTAATGATGACATTCTTTCATTTCGTTTCTTCATACCCTGATCTAAATAAGTATTCACCTCCCCCATTGGCTAATGATGATTATAGTGGTGACAGACATGAAGAACAGGGAGAGTTTATAGTTTTTACCCTAGTTGTAAACATTGAGCGTTCCATTTAATCTTTATATCAACTCTCCAAGGTCAGGACAATTCATTAACATACAGACTGGGATTGGTACAAGATTAGATGGACTGTGTCCTGGCTGGTTTTCCATGTCAACTTGACATAAGCTGGAGTCATCAGAGAGGAAGGAGCCTCAGTTGAGGAAATGCCTCCATGAGATCTAGCTTTAAGGCATTTTCTCAAATAGAGATCAATGGGGAAGGGCCTAGCCTACGGTGAGTGGTGCTGTCCCTGGGCTGGGGTCCTGGGTTCTATAAAAAGGTAGGATGAGAAAGCCAGTGAGCCAGTGGCTTCTGTATCAGCTCCTGCCTTCAGGAAATGACCGTGTTTGCATTAAGTTCTTGTCCTGGCGAACAGTGTTATGAAAGTGTGAGCCAAATATACCTGTTCCTCCCCAGTTTGCGTTTTGGTCATGGTGTTTTGTTGCAGTGAAAGGAACCCTAATAAGACAGACTGACATCTGAACTCAGTTTTTCTTGATATGTAACTTTAGATGAGTCATTTAACTATGAACACCCAATTTTCCCATCTCTAAAATGCAGATGCTAAATTTGCCTATCTCACAGGTGGTCAGGAGTGTGACCTGAGATGACACAGGTGAAGATCTTTGCATAGGGTTGGTACATGACATTTGCTTCCTCCATATGTATCGTCATAATCTTTATTTCACAAGAGGGGAAGATGAACTGTGGGCTAAGAATTCATAGTATCTTGACTACCCCTCTATCTGATTTTAAAAAAATAGTCTTGCCACATCTCCTTTTTTATTTCCAGACTAAGACATCAAGGTATGATCATTCTGGCCTCATATGACGCTGATCACATCTATATAGTTTCTCAAACCTTCCCCTTGCTCTGCTTACCCAGTATAGGTCATCAATAAATGCAAGACCAAAAGAAAAATGGTTTTGTTTGCAATTTCTATCTGTCTTTCAATTTATTTGCTTTCTTTGGTATTTTATAGAGGGTAGGTTACAATGGTGGTTGCTTGATCCCTGCCCTCATATTATAATACAGTGGTGTTTATATGATCTTTTACAAATGAACAAATCATAAGATTAGTGGTAGAGGGGTAGTGGTATCAGAACATTTACTCCATAGAGTTTTCCTCATTCAATCTCAGTGACTGAACCCAGAGAGGCTCTTCTTCTGAAGGAGGGCTCACTAATGATGATATTACTAAGCAGGGAATATGTGACAGTGAAATACTGGGAAAGTTGATGCGGCCACTAGAAGGACCAATCACACAAAAACATACCAAGATTATTCAAGCAGTTTTAGGAAGAGACACCAACAGTGTTGAGAATATTCCTGCAGTTCTTAGGACTGAAGGAGCTGCCAGCTGGATAACCTCTTCCCCTCCTCTATTTTGGCTGCTCTGTTTGTGGGGGAGGTGTTGAAAGAGCTTCTGTTCACTTTCCAGCCCCATGTCATAGCCCTTGAAGCTAGTCTTGTACTCACAGGGAATACAAGCATTTGGAGCCAATGCCACTGAATGAGCTTTTCCATAGGCAACACTAGATCCAGATCACCTGCTAACTCATCCTTTCTCCTTCCAGAACACTAGTAACAAACCCTTCTATGTTGTAGACTAGGAAGCACGCATAGTAATTAATATAATAAATACAATATAATGTAATATGATATAATATAATAATATAAGTAGCTCTCCCTACATTTAGCCCTGCATAGCTTTGGTATTTTATTCCCCAAAGAAAGACACTCCTTTCTGAGGGCATCTAGTGCCTGTCTCTTAATTAGTTAGACTTGTCTTAGGAGAAGAGACTTGTTGACTGGATCTGCTAATTTTGAAAATCTCACCTCAGCTTCCACATAAATTAAGATCACAACCAATGACTATTACATAAATAAACAAAAGTAAATAGTTCTTGTGAAGTAACGTGCTAACAAGAAGAACCTGAAGTTGGAATTTTGAAATGTCTAATTAAAAAGTACAACAACTTTGGATGAATTATTGTGGTAAACCCAGTGTCTTCCTCACTAGTGACAGAATCAAAATAAAAGCAGGCTCCCTTGTTCCATGAACCTTCACAGGACTTTGTATAACTCACACACACTTACCTGTCTACATATGTATCCCTATGCTCATTGAGTCAATGAATAGAAGGTCTAACTAATGCAAAGCATGATGTCAAGCCTCTGGATGCAATAATTGACAAAAGCAGATTAGACCCTTGATATCATGGGCACTGTGCCCTAGTGGGAAACACCAGAAAAGCAATGGGTAAGTCCAAATGAAAAAGGAACAAATATCAGAGGACAATAAATGCCATGCAAAAAGTTAGCTCTAGAGAACTCCTTTACTGACAAAGAAATGGATTTGATTCTATTCCTATAAACTGACTTGATTCCTAGCTCAGAGTCCCTGGGTAGACTCACCATCTTCCCAGAAGATGGTCAATGGATATATCAATTGTTTGTGTATAGCAACTCCAGCAATCAGTAGACTTCAGAAATTTCTGATAGAGTAATGTTTGTTTTGTAAATTATCTAACCAGGATGTATTTAGTAAATAATTAATAATAAATAAATAAATAATAATAATAAAATTAAATTTTGTATGAATCCATGTTTTAATATATTTAAAATGTATCAATGTCTAATTTTACAAAGTTCACTTTTAAGAAACGAAGAGTATAAAACATTCTTGTATTTATTCCCTCGCAGAAGGAAAAAAAAAAGGGAAAATGATGAAACTTTGCTATAGACTCAAAAAACAAGAGACAATTAAAAAATAAAAATAAAGTTCACATAGGTATGTGAAATACCATAGAAACAATACATTTTATTTATTTTCAGTTATAGGCATAAATTATGAATTATCCACAGCATATAGCAGACCTAGATGAATTGGGATTTATGGCCCAAGTGATTTAGAGGTTGGAGGTATTGCTAACAGGTGAACAGACAGGTGACAATTAGCAGAAAGCAGAATTAGTGCTGTAGGGCAATCAGAGAAGACATGATCTTACTTATTTCAAGGCAGTAGTATTGGTCAGTAGTAATTGTTGGCTGCAAAGGCCTGTCTTGTATTTTTAAACCCTTAGCCTCTACTCATGAATGCCAGCAGCAGGGCCATTCTCTCTGTGAAAATCAAATGTGTCTTCAGATATTGTCAAATGTCCTATAGTAATAAAATCATTCCTGGCTGAAAACCATTGCTTTCTGGCATTTTATTTTATTTATTTATTTTTATTATTTAAGACCTTTATTAACAGGTGCTTGCTGTTTGTTGACTTTTTTTGAAAAAATCAAGTTGTAAACTTTTTTTTTTAAACGTTATTTATTTATTTATTTATTTATTTATTTGCCTGGAACTGGAACTACAGACAGTTGTTAGCTGCCATGTGGGTGCTGGGAATCGAACCCGGGTCCTCTGGAAGAGCAGACGGTGCTCTTAACCGCTGAGCCATCTCTCCAGCCCCCAAGTTGTAAACTTTTATTACAAATTAAAAATGAAGTTCTTAAAAATCTCAACTTGACCAGATATGAAACAATTTAAAAACCATTAAAGGTGTATTGAGAAAAACCAGACCTTTTTTTTTTTTATAAAAACAAAACAAAACAAAAAAAAACCCACACACACACATTTGTCATTACCAAAACGAGACATCTTTAGGTAAAAATAATAAAAATCCCATGCTGCATAGATAATGCAGATAGTTCTAGTGTATCTGATCAACAGGCAAAAAGCAAGCACTTAAGGTCTTCAGCTCCAATCTTTGTTCATTTCTTATTGCTGGAATTTCATATTCATTTCTTCTTATTGGAAGACCAAACCGGATGATGGTAGAGATGGTAAACCGCCATTTACTCAGCCCCGCCCTGCTCAGCCTCGGGAGCTGACGAATTCTCAGCTGGTGGATCGGCTGCTTTTGTCTCCTTGCCATCTTGTGGTTTAGGGTTCTCTGGGCGTCTGCGTAGGTAATTGAAGTTGCGGTGATACCGACGTTGAGGTGGCTGCTGACCTTGGTTGGGTCTCATCTCCTTGATTTTCCTTGTCCTCTTTATTGCCGTCCTCTCTAGGCTGTCTTTGGTGAGGAGGGCCCCTGCGGAATCGTGGTCTGTAACCCCGATACATATTCTGTCTCACTGGTCTACCTTGCTCTCCTTGCACCCTGGTTGTCAGCACCCTCCATCACTTCTCCTTGCACAGGAGGGTTGGAATACTGTGGTTGACGCCCATAGGGTCTCCGCATATAGTAAGGTGGGAACCTTTGCCTGTGATAGGGTCGGCGTTGTTGGGCCTGGCCTTCAGGAGCGCTTTCCGATCCCTCATTCTTTTCCCCACTCTCACTATTCTGGTAATTTTGCTGGTAATTGCGTGGAGGACCCCTACAACATGGATAGCCTCTATAATGGTTACGGTCTGCTGCGTATTTACTGCCTTGAACTGGAACTCCACCAGGGCCTGTAACATTTGCTGCCTCTGCACCCTTTTCTCCTTCAACAACATCAAACTCCACAGTCTCTCCATCTCCTACACTGCGAAGGTACTATCTGGGGTTGTTCTTCTTTATGGCAGTCTGGTGTACAAATACGTCTTCGTTGGTGTCATTTCTGTTGATGAAACCGTATCCGTTCCTTACATTGAACCATTTTACTGTTCCCAAAACCTTCGTTGCGATGACCTTCTTGTCCCCGCCAGCGGGCGCCGCCGATGTGAGGCCACCCGTGCTGCCACTACGCTTTCTGGCATTTTAAAATTGAAGCACAAAAAGGTGATCCATATGAAGATGATTGGCAAGGTCATCAGTGTGCTAATGGAGCAGCTGAAGTACCTGGGATGTAACAGTCAGCAGAGATTCACACAGAATGGTAGCCTAAGGTGGGAGGCAGGAGATGGTGTATGGCAGATATACATGAGGCCAAGTATCCTCTTTTAGAAGATACTTGTGTGCAGAAAGGCAGGCCAGAGAAAGGAAAGAAAGCAAAAGGCATTGAGCTGGTGGTCAGAGATATAAGAAAGTTCAACATACTTAGAAACTTTCATTTATATTTCCATGAATACTCCATGGAAATAGAATTTTAGCATATTAGCCACACTTCTTTAAACTAATCACTTTATTTTACAATTAGCTGAAAAAGTTGTATGGTTAAACATCATTTTGATCAATAATAATAATTAGAACCTCAGCATCAGACTAAAGATTTTTAGGCTAAAAACAAGAAAAATATTTTAAAAATAATTTACTAAGGCAAAGGGGTGGGTAGATTTATTCTAGGCAGGCTAACAACAAATACAATATTTGAGCTTAAAAAACGGAATAATGGGATGGATCACTTGTTCCAGTGAGCTCACTAACTGTAGCTCTTCCATTTGGATTTGTTCTTTAATTCTATACAATCGTCCAATGTCTCCAAGTCCACAATTCACAATAATGGCTGTTTCCCACAGGCTAATTTTTTCTAAATTCCAAACATACTATTCTTCATTCATGATTTTTATGCATTCTCAAGGAAACATTTTGATTGTCTTCCCCTCCATCAGGTCCCCATTCAAGAGCCAATCAACTATGAACATGCTCATGACTGTCTTTCCAGTGGAAGGTGGTGAGTAGGCTTAGAAAAGAAATAAGAGGGTGTCGTAGTTCAGTTTTTATTGCTGTGATAAACACCATAGCCTCAAGTAATGAGGGTAGGAAAATGTTTATTACAGCTTACTGTTGTAGTTCATCATGAAAACGAATCCACAGCAAGGGCTCTAGGCAGGAACATGGAGGCAAAAACCAAATCAAAAGCCATGGAAGAGAGATCCTTATAAATTGTTCCTCATTTCCTGATTTCTTATACAGTCTGGAACCACCTGCCCACAGGGGTCTGGCCTCTTCTACATTAATTATCAATTCCAAAGATGCCTCACTGACTTGCCTACAAGGAAGTCTGACGAAGGTGGTTTTTTTTTTTTTTTTTTTTTTTTTTTTAATTCCAATTGCCCCTCTCTAGATGCTCCTGACCCAGTTCAAGTTGATAAAAACTAAGCTGCACAGAAGTCATTCCAAGAGGAAGAGAAAAGATTAAAAAGTTGTCAGAAAGGGCTTCAAAGAAGTGAAGTGCTATTGAAAATATCCTCTGTGGACTAAATATATGATGTTTGGAAAGCTAAGTGTAGGAAATGTGAAGGTAGAGGATCAATCTATGATAATCAGCATAATAGAAGATGTCATGATGTATATCAAAGTCCCTTGTGGGATGATGAGGGTGAGCATGTAGTTAAGGGGATTAGAGAGCAAGGGAGATTGCTAGAGACAGGCAAAGAGGACTGGATGATAACCATCTCTGTGTATGTAGGATGTGACAGGAAGGAGAATTAAAAGACAGCCCCAAGGCATGTAAAGGTTCTGGAGATGTTGGCATGGAAGAAGAAAATGATGTAATCTAGAGTGTGAAAGACTAGTCTTATAAATGACTCGCTTTTGTTTGTGTACTTGTGTGCAATGTTTATGTGTATAGGAGTAAGTACACATGTGTATATATATTGTGAAGACCAGAGGGTCTTCATCACATGTCAGTTTTTTCATATCTCTCTAACTTGGTGTTTGAGACTAGGTTTAGAGACTTGAGATTGTTTATTGGATATACTGCCTGCCAAGCACTGGGTTTATAGGCACATGACACCCTATCTGGCTTCTGACCTGCATTCTGGGAAACTGAACTCAGGCCTTCATAGTTGGACAACCAGCAATTTACCAAGTGAACCATCTTCCAAATCCCAACTACTCTTTTTAAAATGTCAAAATTCTCAATGACAAGGACAGGACTATTGTAACATTCCTGTTTATTAGAACTTAGCATAAAAGAAACATTACTAATATTGTCTCAGTTCATTATGACAATGAGACTCAGAATGTCACCTGACCAAATTTAGAGAACCCGTGAATGGTAGATAAAAGAATTGAAATGGACCAGCCTGATCATGACAAACTTCATGCTTCCTTCAAACATACATAGCCACCCTCACTGAAATCAAAACCTTTTACTTTCCAGCATGTCATTACTAGAAATAAGTTCTCCAGAGGAGATTTTATCCTCTTTGAACAGAAAGACCTTTGTGCTTCAGGGCTACTAAGTTCTTACAGGGAGGCGTCAATAGGCTTGAAGCCATGAAGGGTTCAGGGTGAGTAAACCCTGGGCTCATGAATGTGCCTGTTTGCTTTAATTGCTAATTTACCAGAAGGCAACAGCCATCTAAGGAAGAAAGGATCCTGCCAAAAATACAGTCATATGGACAGGAAGGGTCAAAAAGATGGCCACAAGCATGTCAGTGCTTCGGTGTAAAGCTCATAAAACCATCTTTGTGGTGAGTCTACTGGCCTGGAGATCAGAGGCTTCTGGCTCAGGGTGCTCTTACGTCCTGTCCGGACAACACTGAATTCCAGTAAAAGCCAGACTCCAAACCAAAATCAGTGCAGCATGGTCCCAGACTGTAGCAGGGGACCCCAGTAGAAAAGCAGGGCATCAGTCTGGTAGCAGAACCCCTCCCCAGAAAGCAGCGCAGTTAATAGCAGGCTTTGCTCCCTGTCATTTGACTTAAGTGGATATTCTGTCCTGAAAACCTTCTAGGCCAGAGTACAAAACAAGCCAAACTGACCAGATTTGAGAGGTCAGAGTGAGCTCTCCTCTTGATGGGGATACCAGGATATGTAGCTTCTCAGAGGGTTAGGAAGGAAGGTGACTTAGGTTCTTTTCCTGTGGCTATGATAAAATAATTTGATGTAAGAGAGAAGGCATCATAACTCAGTTCATCATAGCCCATCACAATGGAGAAGTCAAGGCAATGGGAGTCAGCTGCAGCTGGTCACATCACATCCAAAAGAGAGAGAGAGATGAATGTGAACTTTCTGCTCACCTCTCTTTCTACACATACATTGTCCAGGATCCCAGTCACAGAATGGTGCCACCCTCAGTGGGCAATCTTCCTACCTCAATGCTGGCATCAAGATAATTCCCCACAGGCATGTTCAAAGACCTGTCTCTAGATAATTCTAAATTCTGCCGACATGACAATTGACACTAGCCAGAAGAAAAGGGCTCTGTCCCTTTGACTAACAAAAAGACAAACAAAAGTGCCCCCAGTCTCCTAGTGTTGGGCTTCTCTGTCTTAGGAAATGTTACCTTCACCACATTCCAGTCTCTCTAAGATTGCCTTCAACTACTCTCTCCATATCAAATCTCTAAAATGATAGTTTTTAATTTCCCGGCTTATTTTTAAATAGGGATGGATAAAACAAACACCCATAAAAGACTCAATTTTAAGTGTGTGGTTGGTGAATTTGAAGGTAGTGGAGTCTCTTAACAACCCCACTGATGAAGACTTGAAGGGGTCTCCTCAGCCTACAGGGTTTCTTTGTGCATGTACATAGTCAATATACTCCCTACACCAGCTATTCATATGTCATCTATATCAAGATGACAAAATCCCCAACATTGACAACTCAAGAGAGAAAATGTTTATTTAGTCATCCAAGGCAGGGAAAGTTCAGTGAAGTTTTTCTGTTCATTGGATTAGGAGGTAGAGGTAGTCACAGCATGGTGAGCAAGAAAATTTAGGGACCATGAGAGGAATCTTCAATGGCTTCCTAGTGACTAAGTTCTACCTCCTAAGAGTTCCAGGACCTCCAAAAACAAGAGCATCAGCTGGAGGCCATGTTTAAAGCACGAGCCATTGAGGGTCATTTCTAGTTGGTATATGCAGGCAAGTGAATAAGTATGAGTACCAGTGAGAAGTTGAGAGGCTGACACTGAGGTAGCATCCCTCAGCCACTTCTTCACTGGTGTCTAAGACAGAACATCTCAGTGAACCTTTGGTTCCCTATTTCTGCTAAGTGGCTTGTCAGAGAACTCAGAGTTTGCATGTCTTTGTCCTCGTTGCCCTGAGGTAACTGACACAAACTACCATGCCCAGATTTTTAATGTTGATGCTGAGAATCTGAACTCAGATCCTCCTGCTTGGGGACCACACATTTATCCAGTGAGCTATCTCCACAGCCCCTGGTAGCAGTTCTTGAGCAGAAATAACTGATATCCTGTAATACATGTTTCTTATTTAATATAGCTTCATGTCTATGAGATTTATCCATAGCATGGCATGAATCACTGGCTTATTCATACTTACTGCTCAATATCAATTCATTGTTTAGGTATATTCTCCAGATAGTGGATGTCTGGTACATTTCAAGTTTTAGAAATTATAAATAATTATATGTATATACATATACATAAATACCTGTGCATGTGTGAGATATACTCATTTTTTAGAGAACATTTAATCTTCTTTTTAAAAAGTATATCTAGGTCTATAATTTCCAGGGCATGACCATGGAGTTGGATCATCTGTTATCAACGTAGGAACATTAGAACTTCCTCATGTCTCACCAATACCTAGCTTTTAAAATTTCAGCTTAACATAAGATATTCTTCAAAGCTAGAAGAGATCTCATGCTTCTTGACAAATGTCTTTTATTTTACTCTGGCTCTATTTCTGGTTATCTTTTTCTTCTGTGGAAACAGAGTCTTAATTCAAGTATATCTTATTCATCTTTTCAACCACAGAATAGCAAATTAGAGGAGATATTATGTTGTTTATGTATACCTAAGAAATAGCATGACTAATTGAAGGGATTTAGAATTTGAAAACAAAACAAGAATATACTCTGTCAACTTGCAACTGAGTTACACCAGAAGATCATTAGGTTTTCCTAAAATGTATTTATTTTATCTGTTTTGCCCATACATATACATCTGTGTACCATGTCATTGAAGTACCTGTAAAAGCCAGAAGAGATTGTTGTATTTCCCTGAAATTGGAGTTACAAATAGGTTGTGAGCTGCCATGCAGATGCTGGGGATTGAACACTGATCCTCTGGAAGAGTAGCCAGTGCTCTTGATTACCGAGCCATCTCTCCAGCATCAACATTATAGTTTTCTTACAGTTTAATCCTGATTTTTGTGTCTAACCAAAAATCTATAAGCTCAGTCCTGGAATAATATCATTGTCAATTATTTCTGAAACTTGGTGAAAGTGACAGTTTAAATGCTATTATATGTCCAGAAAATGATGGTAAATACATGGCATATTATTATTTTATTTAATCATCCCCATAAAGCCATAGCTTGGAACTGTTTTCTTTCATTTACATAAAAGGCTTAGAGTTTAAGTGACCTAACAAAGGTCATTTGGGAATCATAAATAAAGCAGAGACTTCCAGAAAATGTGATTTAGCCCAAACAAAGCAAATTCAGCTTTTCACCACGTCAATGTGAACATTCAACGTCAGAGAGTAAGGGGGGAGGGGCAAAGAGGGAGAGAGAGAGAGGAGAGAGAGAAAGAATGTTTATGTTTACTTTTATATTGTTCATGGATATGCAATCACTATTCATCAAGTGGACATATGATTAGACACTTTGAATAGCTGTATATTAAATCAACTTCATGAGGTCCTAGATCATTTCAAGACAGTTGTAGCTATTATCCCTAAATTGCTTTGCGTTTTAAATGGAGAAGTTATCATTTCCATTCTGTTGAAAAGGCTATCATAACACTATATGTTGATTATATATCATTAAAGTGTGCATAATTATTTCTGTTATTTATTACAATGTAACAAATCATCCCAAAACTTAGTGACTTAAAATAAAAGCAACTCTATTGGCTCTCGATTCTATTATCTGAACTGAGTTCAGCTGAACTGCCTGCCTTTGCCCCATATTGTGCAAGCGGGATGGGTCCATGCATTTGCCATCAGCTGGAAACTGCTAGGCTCCCAAGATCGTAGGTATCTTCATTCACAAGTGTGGCACCTTAGCTGGGATGATTGGAATAGCAATGCTTGTTTGAGTTTCCTTTCACTTTTGTTGGTATTTCTTCCTGCAACTTTGACTGCCCATGTGACCTCTCACAGTTAAAGAATTGGGACCAGATTTTCTCATGAGGCATGTCACTTTGACTACATTCTCAGAGTAATGTTCCCATTTTTTATGTGCGACACACTTGTGCTATATGAGAGACCCTAAAATCTTGTGTAGGGAAATGATCACATCTTTTGCAACTGAACTGATCATAGGTCTTTTGGCAAAGAAAGGGTCTTATCTTCAGATACTAGCCTTGCCATTAAAAATCCATGTTCAGAGAGTATAATGATTGCATCTCCTCCTGTCCTATAATGATCCCATCTCCATATGCACCATATGCAACTGAATGATTGTCCCTCTCCCATCTATGTAATTATAAGAGGTTTATCAGCAGTGCAATGATCCCAATTTCTACCTGAACTGCAATTGATATCATCATTATAGGCCATATAATGAGCATATCGCCACCATAAATGTAATTAACACATTGTCTTTTGCACACTAAAGATTGCATTTCTCTGGAAAATGCAATAACAGTTCTACCTATAATGCAATGATCCCATCTATTTGTGCAAGTTAATTATTGCTTTCCTACTTCCAAGCCATAATGATAGGTATTCCTATAGGACAACGATTGCATCTCTGGCCTTGGGGTAACAATCACATATGCAAAGCAAGATAACAAAATTGTCCTCTGGACAATGATCAGATTCCTCTGCAGAGGGTAATGATAACATATCCACTTTAACCTAAAGATAACAGGCTTCTGGTCAATACAGTGGCACCATCTTCTCTTGCTGAGAGAATGGGTGGCACATATTGAGGCTGCATATGCTCAAGTTTAAATGGCATGGACCTGTGAATATTTTAGCAGAGTGACAAGAGCATCAATGTTAGTTTCAAAGAGATCTTGTAAGTAGATGCTACTACACAATGTGTAGCTTTGGAAAGCAGAATCAGCTTTTTCAAAGCAAGTTACAAAACTGAAGATGGTAACTTTACTGTTGTAATAATTTGTTAAAGCATTGGTATGAACATAACCTGTCAACATGAAGTCTGATCCTTAAATAATAATCAGACATTTTCTACCTCTATTTGATCTCTCTCTGGATGGCATCCTTGTTCTAATTTCTGCAGTATCTGGACCCCAGTTTTATTTTCCAGAGTGAACACTGATGAAAATTCAACATCTCAATGTGACATTCTTCCCTTTACTGTCTCTGTCATTGTTTGGCTGATTTGGAGGTCTATCATCATTGTTTTGGTTTTGTATGCATGTGAATGTCCCCAACTTTCTGTATCTCTCTTCTTTGCTTTCAAATTTCATTGCAAGAAATATATTTTATTTTTAGGTTTCTAAAATTGTTTTGGTTGTTTTGTAGATGAGTGACCATGTTCTGTCTATGCAATCAAGGCAGAGAGCAGATCAGCAGCTGAGCATTTCTATTGTTGGTGTTCTGGTTCTGATCAGAACCACACTGCCATTGAGTCAGACCTTACTGTCCTTCCCTGTAGTGCTGGCTTTCTGTTGCGTGCCACCTCGCCAGCAAGGAACACGCAACACCGGATCCTTCTCTTTGCAGTTTATTCGGGCCTTTAATTATCTTCTTGTCTCTCACTCACTCACTCTCACTCTCAGACATATGATGAATGACTCACTCACTCTCTCACTCTTAGACTAATGACGAACGACCACTCTCTCACGAAGGCCAAACAATGAATGACCCCTGGCGGGGGGGAGTCTGCTCTTGGCTAAATACCCTCTGGGCCTCCAATCTCCGTAAGCCACATGGACATTGCCCATAGGTCCCGAGGCGCCGGAAGCAAACCACCATCCTCGCCTACGGCCAATAAGGAGTTGTTTATTCCTGAGAGCACTCACCATCGAGAAAGGTGGAAGGCGGAAACCAGCGCCACCTTTAGGGCGTGGTACAATGCAGCTCCCTACAGCTTTCAATCTGTCCCCCACGGCTGCCTCAGTCCAGGACTTCAGCATCATTCCTACCAACAGTGGTTCTAAAGAAAAATGAAGAGATCACTGGATTTGAGCCTATAAAAATTCTAAAATATTAATTTATATTAAACAAAAGTCAGAGGAAAATAAAAAATATTTTCAGCAAACGGAATTTTGTGAGTCAACTCCAAAATTATGAATGACCTAATAAAACATAAGAAAAATGTTAAAAATTTCCAATAACATCTATAATTATGATAGAATTCTCAGCACCCTTTCAAACATCTGCAGCTCCAACTCCAGGGGATCTAATGTTCTCCTCTGTCCTCTTTGGGTACTCATATATACATGGTATCCATTCTCTCTCTCCTTTTCTTCCCTCCCTCCTTTCCCCTAAGTCTCTCTCTGTCTCACATCAATAAAATTGAATTTTGAAAAAAATAAAGATAAATACTGTAGTGGCTTCTAACCAGCTTGGCCTCAGCCAGTGCAAACTGGTGATAACTAGTGCCTTAAGATATGTCCTTCTAAGCACTTCAGCATAAGCCAACCTGGGGTCTGAGACTGGGGGCCTTGAGATGGTGGAGTTCTAGACCAACAAGAGACCATCACCCACAGTCAGATACCAGAAAATCAAAGGCCTTTTGCCTGACTGAGGGGATGCTCTGGGAAAAGATTTTTAAGGTCTTCCACTCCGTAACAAAGTAGAACTTGCTTGTTTCAACTTGTTCCTAAAGGCTGAGTCGTTACTCCAAGTCATCTTCATCCCCATCTCCAAGGGGAAATTAGAGGACCCTGAGCATAGAAGCAGGTACACTCCCCAAAAAATATTGCATTCATAATAAAAGAAAGATTAATAAAATATATAGGAACTGGGTTCTACTAAGCTAGGTTACAGAATTCACAGAATTAAGCTAACCAACTAAGTGTGAAAAGTGTGAAGGAATTTCACAGGTTTCTAGCTATTCCTTCCTTTTTTCCCTTCCTCCCTTCCTCCCTGCTTTGTGTGTATGTGTGTGTGTGTGTGTGTGTGTGTGTGTGTGTGAAAGAGAGAGACAGAGAGACAGAGAGACAGAGACAGAGACAGAGACAGAGACAGAGACAGAGAGAGAGAGAGAGAGCTTGCACCAGCACCTAAGTCATCACAAGTATGCTGCAAATCAGTTCTGAGGCCTCCTGTTTGTTATGCAAGAACTCCACCTCTGAGATATATTCTTAAATCCTTTTCAAACCTTAAGAGATATTTAAAGGCTAAAATCATTTTCATTAAAATAATTAAACTTTTACAAAGAAAATTAAAACCTGTAAATATGAGTATAACCATTTTATATGGAACAATATGTACTTTGACATTTTTAATTTCAAACATGAAATTTAAGAAGAAAATATACAATTATGTTGTAAGCATACTGATGAAAACAGATCTTTTTTCTTTTAGTAAAGAATATTTTGTGGGGGGTTTTGGGTATGCTACTAAGCTGTTTTCCACTCAACGGAAAGCATTCTTTGTAAAATACAAAATATACAAAATTTCTTGAGTCATTGTTGTATCTTGAACAAGAAGCTGAATGTGAACATAAGAGCAAATAAACACATCTGGAAAATGGGTGCAAAGTTTTAGGTGAAAAATGAAAAGCTCACATCAGAGAAACATAAAGAGATTCTTAAAATCTGTACCACATGACTAAACTAGAAATAGAACATTGCACTTGTGGAGAAGAAAATTTGACATTAAAATTAATGGTAGAATAGCACAAATCTGAGCTGGAGAGATGGCTTAGAGGTTAAGAGTGCTTACTGTTCTTTCACAGGTCCTGAGTTCAATTCCCAGCAACCACATGGTGGCTCACAACCATCTATAATGACATCTGGTACCCTCTTTTGTATACTGTATATATAATATATAAATCTTAAAAAAAAAGAATAGCACAAATTTGTTTTTAAAGTTTAATCTCCAAGCTCTAAAAGCCTGTGTGTGGACATAAAAATAAATACTTTGTGTCAGGAAAACTCTTATAGATAACAATTTTTCCAAAAGTAACAAATAGGATAAGAATGGTTAAACAATCTCCTTGTAAAATCTAAGATATTATAAAGAGGTAGTAAAGAAGGGTGCATGTTAGAAGAAAGTCCTTGTAAATCTGCATATTTTCCACAGATTTTAGAAACTATAGATTGAAAATATATTTTCATTCCATGTTCATGTTTTTGTTATTTGAAAATGTCATCCATGCATATGTTTTGGACTGAATATGTACAGAGGTTGACTTTTCTTGTCTACTCTCATCCCATCTTCAATGTAGAATGGACTTAGAGACTTCTCTCTAAGGATCATCTATAGAAAGATGTGGCGAAACTTACTAATAAAGAAATCAATGTCAGCATTATCCCCACTAAGAGCTGTGTGTAATCCTGGTGTGTACCTTGTAAACAAGGCTCATCAATTTTACAATTTTTCCCAAATAACTAACCTCACCCAAACTCCTGAAACACACAGCAGATGAACCCAAATTATGGGAAATGATACAAAATCCTATATAAGTACTCTTTAAAAATATCAAGGTCAGGAAAGGCAATTAAAAATATCAAGGTCAGAAATGGCAAGGAGACTCTCCTTGTTTGTGGAGACTATGGAGACATTCCGACTCAGTGCAATATGGTATGCTGGAATGGATCCAGGAGCAGCAAGAGAAAAGGGGAGAATCCAAAAAGAGACTGTAGTTCAGTTAATAGTACATATGGGTGCTAATTTCTTAGCTTTGGTATATGTACCACATAATGAAAGATGCTAACATAGTCAGAGCAGAGTAAAGTTGTAGTAGAGTATGGCACTGTGTTTGTAATTACTCTGTAAATGTGACACTGTAGAAAAGTACTTAGATCCCTGTGCATGTTTGAGCCTCTCAGACTTCCTCCCATCATTCAAAGGAATGCTGGTTACATGCCACTTTTGGTTTAGGAAGTCACTTCTTGGTGCCTGGGTACCATTGTAAAGTGTCAGGAAGCTGCTAGAGAAAGACTTCAGTCACCTGCCTCTTTATGACTTTTCTCATCACACTCTTTATTATATGTATGTAGATGTATATATTTTCCTTGCCTTTTATTTTATTTAGGTGCTTGCTAGAGTTCAACTGTCGCTCAGGGCATTGAACTAATTTTCTCCTCAGCAATGATCATGGAGCTGCATGCGTAATGAGGCCCGTTATTGCTCATGTTATTAAGTAGGCTGTTGGGGACATGGATGAAGAGGGAGGCCATCATCTAAAGCCAATGGCTCTTCCTGCTCCTGCCTGGCCCCCCCCCTACTATTGACTGAAGCCACTAGGCCAAACCTCCACAAAAAATAAATAAAAATAAACCAATCAGAAAGAAATACAATGCAAATGACCCTGCTCCCCAATGTGAGGAAATGTCAGAGGTGTGTACTGGCTGTGAGGTGCTTTTTCTTATTTATTTAATGCAAAATAAAGTCATTATTTATTGACCACTTGAAAAGACTGCATTCTGTGAGAATTGACAGCACAGCCCCAGTTGTCTTAGGTGTTGTTGTGAGCATTACCTTACAGCAAGTCTATCAAGAGGACATAGACACTCTCCACTGATAGAATGAAAACAGAGATGGAGCAATGACACATCTCATCTACACTTTTCCAATCCAGCATCTCAGGACAACACTCTCTGGACTCTAGGACATGCTTTGAAGCCATCATAGTTAGCATTAGCAGCAACCCAAATATCAGTGTTCCCTGACTTTAATGTATATATGAATAACTTGAGACTTTATTAAAACAAAGAGTTTGATATAATCATAGTTTTCAAATGGATCTTGAAATTATTATTTTTAACAACCTGCTGGTGAGTTCAGCTTCATTCCAGTGAGTGAAAGCTTCACATTTTTAGTAGCAAGACTGAGGGCCAGGTCTAGAGAGGGAGCTTATGCCTGACACTACCTGGGTCAGAGATGATGACCCAGAGACCTAATGTAGAACTACACATGACTTGTAAAGAAAAGAAAGTCAATGAAATGATTCCTAATGGTATTCTACTATACTCATAGATCAGTGCCTAGCCTAATTGTCATCAGTAAAGCATCCTACATCAGCTGATGGGAGCATGTACAGAGACCCACAGCCAAACATTAGGCACAATTACTCCTGGAACCCCATGGAAGAGGTGGAGAAGGAATTGTAGGAGCCACACGGGTCAAGGACACCAGAAGAACATGGCACATAGAATCAACTAAACAGAGTATAGATAGATTGAAACTCACATTGACTGAAGTGGCAATCATGGAACCTGCAATGGTCTGCTACAGCTCCTCTTCATACACATTGTAGTTGTTTAGCTTAGGATTTTTGTGAAATTCCTAAGAGTGGAAGTGAGGGTGTCTGACTCTTTCACCTACTCTTAGGACCATTTTCTTCCTACTGGGTTGGCTTATCTGGTCTTGATATGAGGATTTGTGTTTAGTCTTATTGCATGTTGTTATGCTGTGTTTAGTTGATATCCCTGGAAGGCCTGATTTTTTTCTGAAGGAAAACAGAGGAACAATGGATCTGGAGGTGAGGGAAGTGGAGACTGGGAAGAGCAGAGAGAGAGGAGGCTGCAGTTGAGATATATTGTATGAGAGAAGAATAAAAAAAGAATGAAGGATAAGATTGGAATCCCATTATTATTGGGTCATAACTTAGATCTAATTGGGAAAAATAGAAAATAATAGTAGAATTTAAATATAGCAGCCAACACCATTAGTGGAATATTGGCTCTTGTTAGTTTGGCTTTGTGACTTAGATAGGCTTACCTTGACTGATGCCCTAATTTAACAGCCTAAGGCCAGTACTAGAAGATATCAGAAAGAATGAGCTGTGGCTTCAGGGACATAAGAAGGAAAAAGGTGGTCTTCATTTTTTAATACAGAAGACCTCCTCAGAACCCATCCTGACACTCTGTAGTCTTCTTTATGTACTTATTTACTATTATTTTATGTTTACTAATGTCTGGTGAATCCTATTCCTCCAGACCTTATGATCTGAGTGTGAAATGTATCCTGCACCCTCGTGTCTTTCAAAACTAGGCCCCAACCCGGTGATGCTATCTTGGGAGTAATGAACTTATACAGTATAGGCATGGCTAGCAGAGGCTGGTCCCCAGAGAACGGTCTTAGAGGGTTATTGTCCCCACCTTACTTGTGACCCAATCTCTCTGAATCCTGTCTACTAAGATGAAAACAAACATTGTGATCAAAGCTGATGTTGCCACGAGTAGTGTCCTCAGCCTGAATCATGTCTTCTCCACCATGAAACTGAGCTAAAATAAGCTAATCTCCCTTAGGCCATTTCTGTCATCCTCCACAGCAAATTAGAGAGTAAGAAAGTAGTTAACACACAAGCAAGTATACCTTTCTTCCCTAATGACCCTGTAATACTGGTGTTTGTTCTCTCTCTCTCATACACACACACACACACACACACACACACACACACACACACACACACACACCAACCACATACACACATACCACACACAGATCACATCCCCCCACATATACACATGGAGAGAGCCACACAGCCCCACTGCACACACATACCACACACAACCACACACATAGACACACACACACACACACACACAGAGAGAGAGAGAGAGAGAGAGAGAGAGAGAGAGAGAGAGAGAGAGAGAGATTTTTCCAACTTTTAACACTTACTTTGTTCTTATTTATTATGGATTATTATAAGCAAGTTATATTCATGGGGACTTGCTAGGATTTCTTTATAATCTTTCACTTTGAAATATACTTACATTTTCCCTACAATATGCCAGCTACACTACAGATTATTTACAAGTATATTACAAACTTCTACATTTCCTAGAAAACTTTGTTACAGATCTTTAATTTATCTTTGTAACTATATGATATGCTATAAATCTTTAATTTCCTGAAATTTGAGAATCTTTAAATTTTTAAATCATCTATCCATGTGCGACTAAGAATTTTCTGGCATTGTTGCATGTAATGGTCTGTAAATCTGGTCAGGTTGGTTGGTTACAACACTTAGGACTTTTTGTATTTCCAGTTTTCTGTTAACTATTTTATCTTGTCAACCAGTGGGAAAAGTTTAGACTGCAGTAGCCCACTTGTGGATCTCTTTCTTATTTGTCCTCTGCATGGTCCCTTCATTTATTCTGAAAAAAGTCAAGGCACATTTTGGCTAGTGATGGCTTATCTCTGGATTGATCGTTTTGTCCTTCAGAAGTATCATTATTTCTAGTAAAATTTCTGTTACTAACACCTACTCTAATTGTAATGCAGTTGGATTTTCCATAATTTGTGCTTGCAAATCGTCTATAATTTCCTCTGTTTCTGTCTCACTGTGTCATCACCTTTACTGTGTAATTGACTCTGGCATTTTACTTGAGTCTGATGTCATTGTCTTGTTAGCTTTTTTTTTTTTTTTCTTCACATATCCTGTTAGCTTTTCTGAAAACCAAGTTTCCTAAACAATGATTCACATTTTCATCGTGCTTCATGTTTCCATTTTCTACATTTTAAATCATCAGTCTGATCAATTAATTGTATATATGTATTAATTACAGCTGTTATATTTCATTCTCTTAGTTTCTATATGTGGTTCTTCTGTGGATGTGTTTGTTGCATTTCTTTATCTGTCTGTCTATCATCTATCTTTGCATTCATTAATTTGTAGTCTAAATTCACATGTGAATAATATTTCATTAAACAATAGGTACTCTGTTTGAAGATTGTAACTAATAAGCTCTTGGTCACATCATATTTTCAAGAGGTACCTGGTAAACTGTTAGCTTAAGAAGGCACTTTATTCTAAACAGGGATCAACTGATTCATGTCTCAAATATTGGTCTCTGTAAAAAGTACAACCTTTTTGTGGTCCAGATGAATTCTTAGATACTTAATCAAGCTTCTTTTCCCAGGTCCTATAGAGGAAACTACTGTGGAATATCATGAAGTGGACAAGAGATTACTTTACATCTGTTTAATGGGTTGCTGGGTGGCACTAGAACACATGAGATGTTTGTTCATTACTTTTGATTAGGCAATTTCACAACTGTTTTTAAAGATTGAAGTTGTCTTTCAGAAACAAGACAGTTCTGCAAATTATTCTTTATACTAGAAATGTGAAATGTTTCCTTTGAGATGAAGATGGTCTCCATGTAGATATGGACTACTTCATGTTGGTTTTACACACAATTGCAAATCTACTGAAGCATTTCTCATACTGACCTTAAATGAATAGTAAGTATGGTTCTCCTTTAATCTGATTATAACACTTATGAATTCTATAGAAATTGAGCACATGCATACTTTATATCACAGGAGTTGTTATTTTATCTCTTAAAATATATTTTTACTTTTATTGTTTTTAATTTTTACTGTACATGGAATATACTTTTATTGTACATATGTATGTAATGTAATGTCCTTTGAGCATATTTGTTTCTACCCATATTTTCTTCCCTCACACCCTTCAGTTTCTCTTCTCCTTAACATGCACCAAGGAAAGATTGCTGCAGAAACCTGAGTCTATCTGAGGTCACTTGGACTCACTGTTGCTCTGACTCAACATGACCCTTTACTGTTCTTGCTGCAGGTCATGTAGCATTGTCTACATGACAATGCTGGTAGACCAGAACTCTCAGTATTGTAAATTTGAGTAACCCCTGTATTAATATCCTACCTTCAAGCTCTTTATTTCTGCTCCCTATATATTTGAAGTCAAGCTCTTATTTGTTTGCTGGATTCACTCCTCATTAATGTTGGTTGTTTCATGTCCTTGTAGGCAGGGGACTTGAACAGGGAGGAGGGCTCAGAAGTATTTTTACCTATCTGTCTGTCTATCTATCTATCTGTCTATCTATCTATCCATCTATCTATCTTCTATCATCTATCTATATCTATTTATTTATTGTATGTATGTGTGTATGTGCATGACTTTGTGTCTGTGTGTTTGCATGGCACACCATGCCATGGCATTCATGCAGAAATCAGAGGACAACTTACAGATGTCAGTTCTCTTTCACCATGGGGATCCTTGGGATCAATCTCAGGCCTTTGTCCACTGAACCATCATACCTGCCTTCTCCAGTGTTCCCTAATTTTTGTGTTTCATTATCTGCACAATGGATATACCACAAAAGGATTTTCAATGGTATCAAGAGGGCCTTTTAAAATTCCTTCTCAGTTTTAGAAATGTAAATCCCCACGAGTGTCAGAATTTGTCTGTTAACATGAATCCCTTTCTTTTTCTTATGTTTTATCTCGTTTGTTTCTGTAATATCAATTCAATGACTAGCTTGTCTATATTGTTTAACTTTCCACAGCCTAGAACAATTGTATAACATATAACTAGCATTTGTTAAATGTTCTAACTTGGAAGAACAAATGGAGAGTTGGAACAAGTATTCATGATATGCCAGACACATATATTAGAGATGTGCTAGCCACAATCTCTAATATATTCTCAGAGCTCAAAACTGCAAGCTCTTTGACTCAATTGTCAACAGTTGAACAGAATTGATAGCTCAGGCAGACAGGACTGCAGAGCTCTCCCTGGAGTGATCTCATTTGGAATGAGGCCCTATGAATGAATCCCAATTTCTTTACTGCTCATCAAAGGCCAGGCACAGCTAGTTAAATTAATAACCAACAATGATGATAATAATAAGCTGAATTCAGTGGAATATCTCCTCATAGATGTACTCTCAGTTGAAAGCAGACTTCCTCTGACTTTTGAGAATATCATGCTTATATGAAGGCAAAAAGAGTTTATGAATAAGGCAGAAAGGGCACAGAGAGTCTCCATTCCTCAAGTACTAGCCTGACACAGGAAAGTATGTCTCATATTTATTACTATAATATTCTCAATAACTGGACAATAACTATCTTAACCAGGTTAAATATATAACTGGGGAGTGGGGAAAGAGCAAATGACCATCCTTTGGATTCAGAACAGAAAATAAAACAACTCCTACAAAATAAAGGCTTTTACTCAAAGTATCTAAGAAGAAGAAGAACAACAACAACAACAACAAAAAAACCAAGAAATGAAAAAAAAATCTGTAATCTTGCAGAAAAGAAAATAATCTAATTGTGACTGAAGTCACAAGGGGGTTTCAGCCTGTCTGCATTTAAGATTCTGTTTTCTTTAAGATATCACCTTCATAGAATACAAATGCCTCACTATAATAATCTGCTTATGCTGGTGGCTGCTGATGTTAGCAAGAGTCCTCTGTAGTAAGTACTGTGCATTTATGACTGCACACACACAACAGGTGAGAACTCCATGTGTTCTCTTTTCCTGCCTTTGAAATACCTTGAATTTATCACTCCATACACGTCTATATTTTTGTGAAGAATATGTCAGCCAATAGTGACTATTTCTAATACCTTTACATTCTTAGACACTGCAAGTGCCTTTTACTTCACAAGTTTATTTTCCCACCCTTCCTTCTTTTTGGTTTATACTTCTAGGTAAAAAAGGACTTTGTTGCCTATGTCCTTCATTTATCAATTATTATTAATTTTAATTTTAAATCAGACCATGAGCTAACTAGGTTCTGGTAGTTATGCAATTGATATGACTTTGTTTCTGAGTGCTACTTCTGTCTTCTTCATACATGAAAGAATCAATTAAGCTTTCCTCTTCAGATTCTGACCTTGGAAACACACCCACAGCTTCTGCCATGTCCCAGAGCCTTTCCCGTGGCGAACAGCCCATCAGAGTCTCCCAGACAGCTGTTAGAGCTCAGAGTCAATTTACTTTGGGGTGAGGACTTGAGGGATACAGATGGGTGAATTACAGGTGTTCAGCTTAGTGGCAGACCCTCCTTGGCACACGTTAATATGTGCTCCAACCTGTTTCAGCTGCAGGGCAGCAAAGCTGTCACTCTTGCCCTGGAGAGGGCTGGTGGGCTTTGGCTGGGTGCCATATGCAATACTAGTTGCAAGGTCAAGTACATGCTTTTGGTCTTTGAAAGCTGTTATAACTTGAGCTAGTTGTCAGGCTAAATATACCTTTAGCTTGAGTCAGGTTTCTGTCTTTTGTTTGAAATTGAGGCATCAAAGTGACTATTAGCTGAATTCAACAACTCCACCCAAGAAGTTCCTGCTATGGTGCCTGCTCTGGGTCTTTTCACTCAAGACTGTTTGCCTTGCTAGATTTTTTTTGTCCTTTTTCTATGAATTCACCATTTGTAGTCTTTAAATTACATGCTGCTCTGAGTCCCTCCCCATCATCAGTTCTGACTCCATAGGTATCCCTTTGGTACATAATTACAAATGGACACAAACCTTCTGAAGATCAGGAAGTAAATTCTGTGAAAACTGTTTGTAAAAGAAATTGGGGACCAGTGAGATGAGTCACTGGCAAAGGGGATGAGCTGAGTTCATTCAATGAGCCTCACATGGTGGAAAATCATCAGCTCTTTGCAAGTTGTTCTTTGGCCTTGACAGGCACCCTTCCAGGACAAATACATGACTGTAGTAAAAAAATCTCAAAGAAATTAAGGGAATGAAAAACTAAGAGGAAGGTTATACAGGTGAGGGCTGTGGTGACCAAGAGACTGAGTCAAAGTAGAAGGCATGGGCTGATACCCAAAGCAATCACCCTGTCCCACATATGTGCTGTGACATGCATGTGCGCGCTGACACACACACACACACACACACACACACAGACTTAAAAATCTATATAGAGTTGGACAGATGTAATGATGAAATAAAATACTCAAGCATTGAAAGTATTCTAAACATTAGTGAACCTTCTTCATCTGTAGCAATGGGATTCCAGGCAAAGTATTCTAAAACTAGACTTACCTTAGAAAAGCCATCTCTAAGACAATTTAGTTGGGGCCCTGGAACAGAATTTATATTCACATTTCTGGTTTGATATCAAGCCAGGTGTCCCCCATTCAGGCCATAGCATGACCACTACAAAACTCCTATCCTTCCCTAGAAAGGCTCTCCTTTCCGTAACTCCTTATGATATACTGCCAAAAATTCAAACCACTATTCCGATTACACTTTAATTAGTACTTTATATTCAACACATAAGAAAACTCACCATAAACAAAAGCTGTTCTTTCCTGAACTCTGTGAAGTTAAAGAATCTGGATTGTGTGTTAACTATATAATATTTATGGAGTTCAACCTGCGGGTGCAGCCAGCCAAAATCTACTTCTCCTTCTTAAGGCTGAAGAGTGTTTTATACACTAGGATTTTGAAACAGTTTTGAAATGTTTCCCCCCTCAGAAATTCTTACAATAGCAAAGAACAGAAGGAACAATAAATAGTCAATTTCTCTTGGTTTCTCTTTTTTTATATTCTCTGAGAAGTCAATACTAATGTAATAGGCATCTGTATAATCAGCCCTCTTCCAAGAATCTTTAAACACATATAAACGTGCTGGCTGCTTACTAAAAAGTGATTCCTTTCCCTGAAACCATAAACCAGGTCACACATGGAACTGATTGTCAGTTGAATCCTAAGACCTGAAATTTCTCCCAGTAGCTCATGCCAGGTTGTCAGTCCTATCCAGGCACCTACATCCATGGAAGCATTTGAAGACTGTTGGGAGAGGGTGTGTAAAGAGAGCAATTTAAGATACATGTGCCCAATCAGCCAAATTACTTGCCAGACCCCTGTGGTCTGCATTAAGGATCTGGTGAAAAGTATTAGACAATCTTTGCAGTCTAGAAATTCTGAATCTTGGGAGGAACCCTTGTAAGAATCCACATGAATACGAGCACGTACTATATATTTCCCATGTGTTAACCCAATCCTCATTATTAACTTTACAAAGAAAGCTCGAATAGTTAATAGATTTATAATAAAGGTGTGTTTTCTATTTTGTTAGATATTTTTATTGTTAATTTACTTACCAAAATAAGTGCACTGCTTGTGTTCACAATGTGCAGACATTAATTTTTTGAGTTCTTCAATTACTTAGTGGCATCTGGAGGAACTCTATGTGACTTTGATGAATGTTCAAAAATTATATTATTGTTTAAGTATATTTACAATATTTTCTACCTGATATTAACTGATATATATGTATATATACACATATATATATATATATAGAGAGAGAGAGAGAATATGACTTTCAGAATTTGCAAAATTTCCTCATGTTGCTAAAAGAGATGAAAGTTTTTTTAAAAAAATCTAGTGCCTTATAATAAAAGAGCAGACCATATATGATCATAAAATGTCCCTGAGTATCCAATAGATACAAGAAAGTGCACAGAGAAAGCATATTAAGCAGATGAGAAAGGGTTTTGAAAAAAATCAAAGTAAAATGTCTAAATCATGGTTTACAATTTTTAAATTGAAGATTGATTTTTACTTTTAAAATTATCATTATTTTCTTTAAAATTCTATCACATCATTTCACCCTTACCTTTTTCTCATTCCAACCTCTCCCATAACGTCTTGGCGGTGACCTGTAAGCATTTAGTTATCCAGGGATGCTGTCTAGCACCCATAACTACTCTTTCCCTTGTTGTGTGGAGATGTGGAGTGAGTGCTAACAGTCCAGTGTATTTGTTAAATAGAAGTCTGAATGCAGATCACTTTAACAGCTCCAATATGATAAGATTCCAATCACTTGGTCTGAAAGGGTAGTCACTTGGTAACAAAGATTACAGTGTTGAGTTATTTTACTGTTCAACAAACAAACAACTAACCTTAAAGCATTATACTAATTCAAAATGTTCAGAAATGCCAAGATTCTGGGCAAAGCAGGTGAAAATATTCAATGCGAGGAAAATAACTTTAATCAAGTCTCAAATTATTAGTATAAGTCAGTTTTCAAAAGCAATGCCCAGCACACAACCAGCCAGAAATGAGATACAAGAAAAAAAAGTCTTAAAAAAAAAAGAAAGAATTGAAGGAGTTTCATTAAGGAGATAGATCAGAAGCCTTTGTAAATAAAGGATGAAATGGAAAAAAAAAAAAAAGGTAAAAACAATGCAGAAGCACTCACAGAATCAACTAACCCAGGCTTTTAGGGATTCACAGAGATTGAACCAACAACCAGGGAGCCTGCATGGGACTGACCTAGGCCCTCAGCACATGTTACAGTTGTGTAGCTTGGTCTTCTTGTGGGACTCCTGACAGAGGAACCAGGGACTATCCATCCTGACTCTGTTGCCTGCTTTCGGGTCCCTTTCCTTCTACTGAGTTGCATGGCAAGTATTAATAGAAAAGGAGGTGCCTAGTCTCTCTGTATCTTGATACACCATGGCTGGTTGATATTTAGGGGATGCTGACATTTTCTTAAGAGAAATGAAGAAGGAGGAAGAGAAGGGTTGGGAGAGGGTCTGGAAGGAGAGGAGGGAGGAAACTACGGTCCTGATGTAAAAACAAGCTAAGAAATAAATAAAAATAAAGCAACATACCATCAGTATAACTAGACAAAAAATACAGGAAAAAGAAATAAATCACAAATGCTCTTATACAATAAAAATAGTGTGATTATTGGGATTGCAAAATTTGATTTTATTTCAACTAGTTAAGGTTAATTTTAACAAATATATTGTCTAGGCCTAATGGTTTAAGTGGTGTGGCTTTAGAAGGTACATATAGAAAATCTAACATGTACATAATAGGAATACTGGAAGCAAAGGAGACAGAGGTTAATACATACACAATGTTAGAAGTAAGGATTCAGATATCTTCAGAAATAATGAAGGACAGTTGTCATCACATTCCAAAACACTAACTTTCAAGAGGGAATTAAAGGGGAGGGGTCAGACTGTGTTTCTGAGCATGGACTGGCATTTTGGAGCCCATTTCCTTCAGAGGAACACCTAACCCAGCCTTGATATTTAGATAAGAAAATGGGACTTGCCTGGAGTGGATGCTGAGCTGATCCACCTTGGGACTTCTTTCCCTTTCTGGGGAGGGGATGGGGAGATGGGGAGGAGGGAGGCTGAAGGCTGACCGGGAGGGGTCGGGAGGGGGAAGCGAGGGAGAGCAAGGGGATACGTGGATAAAAAAGACTTTTTTATATAAAAAAGGTTTTATATATATAAAGCCATCTAGAAATGAGACTAAAGGAGGGGCTCATTGGTTAAGAGCATGGGCTTCCCTTGTTCAGGACTTGGGTTCAGTTCCCAGCACCCACATGGAGCCTCACAACTTACATTTAACTCTAGCTTCAGAGGATCCAATGCTTTCTTTTGATGTCAGTGGGCACTATATGCATGCAGGGCACAGATGTACACTCAAGTAAACACCCATACACATACAATAGAACTAAGTACATATTTTTAAAGAATCTCCTGGGCACAGTATAATGACTATGATGGAGAACAAAAACCTAAGGAGGAAGAGAAATAGACATGTTCCCTTCATATGAGCAGCATTGCTGACTTTTCTAAAGCCATAACAGAGGTCAGAATAAAGAGCAAGTTTACCATTTCCTGAAAAACAATAAAAATAAGAACACAGCCAAACTCTTACCCTTATAACTATATATCAAGAAAAAAATACCTTTTTAAGAATGAAGGTAAAATGAAGGCATTTTAGTGCCAGGTACAATGAAGACAGTTTAGTACAAGCAGATGCTACCAATAGAAATTACAAAACGGTCCCAGATGGTTAGTACAAAATGCCAGGAGAAATAGGAACAAAAAATGATAAATACACAGTGAAAATATAAAGAAACACAAACAACAGTTCTTAATGGTCTCCCCCAGCATGACTTAGCAGCATATGTCACATGTGGTATGGAAATTCTTTAGTCATACTATTGGACATTGTATAGTCCAGGCTGAAGGTCTATGTTGAAATGTCCAGGAGAGTAACACACTAGTAAAACTGTTAGAAAGAATGGAGTGAAACAGAACTTATTTAGTCTTTGTCTATGCAGGATGAAAACTTAGAATAGCTGAGGCCCATTGTACTCACACAGCATAATTTAGCATTCCCAGGCTACACCACCAGCATGCTGAGTCTAATTTATAATTTATAAAATAAAGTTTTTGCCCATCCTTCCTAGTTCTTGGCTTTGGTCAAATTATCAAAATTTTCCAATTTTTATTTTCTTAACCTTTGAGCCCCTTGCACACGGTTCTCCACACAACCACACTTGGCTCCCTCCCACTGACTTCCCTGAAATGTCACAAACTCCTTGGCAATGTGCTAGAAGATCTTTCTCTGATTTCATTTATTTATTTATTATTTTTGTTTTCAGACATTATAGTATTGCTTCAAAATTATCTTCATCTGTGTCCTGTTTTTCTTCCTTTGCCATTATACCTGTATTTGTAGAGACCTTCTCAAATGTGCTTCTTGTCCCCGCCTGGAGTTCAAACAATATGGATTTGGCTTCTTGCCTCAAGCACAGACCTTGTGGTCATATTTTTTTATTTTGCTTATTTATTTGTGTGTGTGTGTGTGTGTGTGTGTGTGTGTATGTGTGTGAGTATATGTGTGTATGTGTGTGTATGTGTGTGTATGTGTGTGAGTATATGTGTGTATGTGTGTATGTGTGTGAGTAAATGTGTGTGTATGTGTGTGTGTTGCCTGTACTTGAGTGTGTGAGTGCCCACAGTGTACACACATGTACAGGGGTCAGAGAAGGATGCTGAGGATGCTGGACATCTTCCCCTGTGGCTTTCTGCCTGCTGCCCTCAGAAAAAGTCTCTCACTACTTTAAAATCTTTCCATATCCCACCCTTTTACCTTTTCTTACATTATTTTAGCCATTTTCCTTATAAATTACTTCATATACACATTTTTATACTCAATCCTTAAAAATGCTTTTTAGTGTCATTTATCCATGATAAGAAGTTTATTGGTGGCTCCGGTCTGTCAACAAATGAGTGCATGAACTTATTTGTGAGAACCACTTAAAATCTGTCTCCTTCATGACAGGAGGTTTGGTTTTCTGTTTGCTTGTTTGTGTGTTTGTTTTTCTTTCCTCAGAAGTCAAACTGTCCAGCCTCTACCACAGGGCCCAAACTCTCATCAACTGTCCTAAAATAGAGCACTGATTTGAAGAGGCAGTGGATTCAGTCAATACTCCCCCCTGAGAGGAACACAGAGTAGCATCCTTCTGCGTTCTTGCCATATACTGCAGTCTTGTGGTAGACTGTGGCATAATGGACTAATACCTATCCTTCTTAGGTCCATATTTGCTTTCCAGAAGATGCTAACACTAAAAGTTGTGATAAGAAAATAAAATTTATTCTTGCCTTACACACAGAGACAGACTCTATTCAGTCTTTTTGAGTAAATTGTCCATTTTTAATAATAAATTATGGGTCCACCAAGGTTGCATGCTTATCTCCTTGACACACCTGACTCTCAGCCCTGGCCTCTTCCTGCATAAGTTCTAATCATGGTATCTACTTTGTTGCTCTTTATTTGTGTCTATGTGGTGGGTAGGAAAGTCATGTTGGGAGCTTTTTCTAGCTAACAGAATTTTAAGCTGAAGAAGGTGCCGACATGTCTAATAAAACTGCCCTGTCTCTAAGTGTATTCTATATTTTGTACTTCTCATGAAGTCAAATATTGTGTTTTCCCCATTATTATAAATTATTGAAGTTAACTCTATATAAATAGATTTTTAAAATAAAATTTGGATTGGATACAACCCAGATACTATGTACTCATTTAGAAATAGCAAGCCTCTAGTCCTTCCAAGATTTAAGGCAGAAACTCCACGCGCACTAATTGTAAAAGAAAGAATTCTATATGTGTATCAAAGTGGAAGGGTTTTGTCAGGGAACTACAATTATATTTACTGTGTTCCTCTCCTAGTATCTGATGCTACTCAGAGGATCACACATCTATCCTTCTATCCATCAACTAGATGAAAGCATTGCAAAGTAAATTCTGAACACTAATGTGCCTCCCACTCAATGCTTTCTAGATATATATTGTTAGACTTTATATTTGTTTGCATTTATTTTTCTTTACTCTATATGGACTGTTTTGCCTACATTTATGATTGTGCTGGATGTCCATACCTACTAGCCATGGGAGCCAGGGAAAGTGTCCCACGTTATGAGATACAGATAGTTATGAGCTACCATGTGGATGCTGGGGAGTGAGCCTTGGGGCAGTCAGTGCTCTTAACCACCAAGCCATATTCCTAGCCACATCTTGTTTTTATGCAAAACTTTGCATCTAATGAAACATGAATCTTAGGCAAGTATACACTCTCTGAGTCTTACAAAAACATCCACCTGAGTTACTCAAAGTTCCCTCGGAATGTGGCCATTGCCAGAATGCCTTTGCTTTGGACAAAGGAACATTTTTAGGACATTATAATCAGGTCAAAGTAAAAAGGATCTTACTTGGGTCCCCTATCATCTTCTGTGCTGGAAGCAAAGGAAATCCTCTTTCCCTGTCATTTCTTAGATTTTGCTCATTTGGCACCAAACTTAGTGTTTAGGAACGTGGAAGATAAAGAGCCAGCTGGAGACAGAAAGAGCCATGTCACCATTAAAAATAAACAGAGACACAAATATGTCAGAGGGCAGAGGCAGGCACCTCACTTCATTGTGCAAGTGATTTATGGGGGAAGCCAATTTTAAACAAGCCCGGGCTGCATGGTGCCTTTCAGCCAAACAAACAGGCAAAGTGCCCTTTCAACAGCAGCCTGAAGCTGCTGTCTGCTCTCAGAGTAATCTCTTTTTCTTGGTGGTGTAAGAGGCAGTAAGTGGCTGTTTACTGTCTAAAGAAACCCTGGCTAAGTCACTGCAGGCAGACCTTGTTAAATGCCAGAGAGTAATGAGAATTATGGCTGGCAGACAACGGCCTGCCTCAAAAAGGCTGCCCAACAGAGCAGGATACTGGGATATATGAAGTACCTCAGTCTATCTTTTGATTGGAGGCTTTAGGATGCTACTTTTCTCTGACTTACTGATTTTTTTTTAAAGGCCAACACTAAAGCTAAAAATCTCTATAGTTCAATATTCTTCCTTGTAGCCTGGCACAGGTGTGTGTGTGTGTGTGTGTGTGTGTGTGTGTGTGTGTGTGTGTCTAAAATCACGTGTTACAATCAGTTGCCTGAAATAATTCAGTGAATATACATTTACTATGAACCAGATATATGTGTACTAAAGGCTACCTGGAAAGTATAAGAAGACTGAAACAGTTGATTAAAGTGTAACATACTTAGGGAAATAGCCCAGAATACTTCCGCTCTTGGAGAAGGAGGTCATGTATCCCTTCACTCCATGTCTAGTGGCAGAGGTTGGAAAAACGCATTGAAGAGGTACAGTACTTCCTCTAGATTCTGTGAACAGGGTAGAGATTCCAAAGGCTTCTAACAACCAGTGAGACCCATGCACTGTCAAATAAGAACTGAAATCAACTATGCAACTGGGGTCAGCTCCTGCAGTGTTCTGGTATTTGCCAAGTATTTACTTTTAGGTTCCTGAATAGTGGGAGGTCTAGAGCTCTGGCAGGAGTCTGGGGAGGCAAAAGCATGGGCAGAGAGCTTAAAACATGCTACTTACCAATTAGTTTGAGAGCACCTTAATGCATGCACAGATAGCATGCCCTGCTATTGTACACCAGCAGGTGTAGTGGGATTCAGGCAATAGTAGCCCCTGAAAATCAGGACCACCTATAAGGCGTGGCCAAAATCAACTAAGAGCCAAAAATGCCCATTTCAAGACCTTGTTTTCATTCCTGCATTCTGGGGAGTGGATCAGAGTCAGCCGGCATGGGACTGTTCTTCTTTCCAACAATCATCTTAAACTTTAATTTATATCATAAATATATTATACCCTTAAATAAATATTGATCTTTTAACAATATATTACAAATAAATTTTATTATAATAAGGAGGCTAGAAAACTTGAATAGCAAACTGAGTAAGAAATGTGGCCAGGGAATTTTTGCATGTTTTCCAAACCTTGGTAATGGTACATGCTTTCCATGTAGACATCAGCTGGATGAGCAGGAGAAAAAGAACTGACCTACATTTTTTAAGGGGACTGTGCCCAAAAAGATGCCCATGAGGAATACAGAACCACAGCAGAAACAGTCTAAGGTAGAATGCAAACTCAATAAACTGGGTTGATCACTTCTCAGATAGCTGATTTTAGCAGATAAATTCCATTTATAGGACCACAAAACAAACAATATCTATTAAGCAAGCTATCAGAATATTAAAAATTCTTAACATATTAAATAGCCACATCTAAAGACTGACAATAAGTGCAATATCATAATTTTGAAACACTAATAAGCATAAGAAAATACTGTCATCTGTATTGTAACAGCATATCTGACGGAACCACTAACAAAGCTGTATATGTAATGAAAACTAGTGTTAACTTTCCATTCAAATTGGCACAGTTAAAAGAGATAAATACGTAAACATTAAGTTAGAGGTTGGTGAAAATAAATAAATAAATTACTCAAATTGATAGAAGCCAAAAGTATGGTTTTTCCTCAGAGGTGGAAAATAGACCCTTTATATCAAGGGGCTCAGCTCAAACCCAGCAGAGGCAGAATGATTATTAAAAATCTGTCTGAGGCAAAGGAAACCAAATATACATAAGTGCCAGCCAGATAAGATTTTTCCAAGCTTTTCAGCCATCATTTCTCTCCTGTACAACCAAGAGTCTGAGAAGTCAACACAGGACACAGGAGAGGATAAATGGAATTGGTAAAGTAGACCAAGTCTTTCTCTCTCTCCAGTAGGGTCAGGTGATGAGAGAGCCTCTTCAAGGTTATGATCATTGCCTTCCTAGGACATAGAGGCAGCTGTAGCGGAGTTACTTTGTTTATATCAAAGTGCACTGTCAAATGCTGTGGTCCTTCTAAGAGTTAACTCAGTGGCTGAGGAAGGTCCTGGACAGGTGTGTGATTACAGGTGAATGTAGGAGGAAATTGAACTGCTTTGGATTACATTCTGGGAGTCTAGTTTGTTAGTTCTACAGAAACATAGGTGTGTGTGTGTGTGTGTGTGTATGAAGAATGTATACAATAATAAAATTATCTGCCCGAAGAAAAGTACACTATGGTGCCTAAGGCAGACTATGAAATTTTCCTGATGAACCAATGCAGTAAAAGACATTTGTCAGGCACCCGCAGAATTCATGTCCCTTATATTTCCCTGTGTCTTCCTGATCCATGTCAGCTAGATGCCAAGTCTATGCTCAGGCATTCTTCTTCTTGTATCATTTCAGATAAACGTGATCATGAACCTGGGAGGGTTCAGGATGAAGCATTCCATAGCTGTTCCTGTGGAGAGTAGATGTCAAGCATCACGAGTAACCAAGGGCCTTTGCAGTTCCTAAGAGAGGCATTATACTTAACTTTCAGCAACCACAAGCAAAACAGCTGGTGGCTACACCTGATGTGCTGAATGAGTGTTTTTGATGGTTGTGGTGGGATTGAATGATTGTTGGGCTGTGGTCAAGCAATTCTGGACTTAAAATGCCATTTATCACTCAATAGCTGTGTGAAATTCTGTATCTTCCTTAGTGTCTTTGAAACTGGGCCCATTTGTAAATAGAGCACAGATAACAGATGGCTGCTTTGTGTGATTGTGAAACATGAAAGGTGTAGGTGTTCCTAGGGGGCTGATATCCCCTTCACTGACTTGCACATGAAAGAATTGCTCTCCAGTCAGCAGCTACAGAATTCTGTTCCATCAGAAATTAAGCTAAACTCATCTCACCCTCCTTCCTTTCAACCCAGCAAACTCAATAGCACACTGAAGTCCTAACACCCTTCAGGATTTCTGTGTGAACTGACGTGAGCGGAGAGAAATGAAGAGTCAAATTCCCATAGTTGGCTCAAGGTTGGAGGCTCTGACTTCACCTCATTTCCTCCAATAGGAATGATAAACTTTACCTTTCTTTCTCCAAACGAGGAGTCTGTCGACTCATACACTGCATTAATGATGTTCATATATGCCATATGTGCTCACACTCATTCACATGATTGTGTTCGTGTGGATAGGTAGGAGAATAAACTAGAGGATAACTTCTTGCAACTCACCATAACCTACTCTTTTTTCTTTCTTTTTATCTACACCACTGACTCTCAGAGCCGTGAACAGCAGAGTGTACAGTTCTTACACCTACCAGAGCTGCCTCCTGTAGCCTTTAATAGTCTTATGTCAGTTGAGCAATTTCTGCTTGTGGGTGAATCTGTTCACTGTGGCTGAGTAATTGCTCACCCCAGAATTCAAGAACTTCAACATTTACTGTTGCATATTGTCAGAGTGTCAGATGGGTTCTGTTAATTTCTATTACCCTTTTCAATGTATCTGGAGGTACCTGCTGGGTTATCTAGTATTTGCGTGGTCTAGAGTGCCCTCCATGGCATGGCTGTCTAAATGGTGACTCCGGATGTGCATGTGCTTAGGCTATGAATGACACATAATATTGCAGACTGCCCTTTTTATAGTGACATGGCAAACCAGAATTTCAATAGACAGGAGACAGATGTGCAAAGCCTTGGGAGAGTAAAATATTATGTTTACACATTCTATTACTAAAGAAAACCTTCCAACATTTTGGCTTAAGAGTATAGAGACGTATTCTGTATCTAGACAAGAGAATCTGTAATGTCACATTACAAGGGAAGCGGATGTGGGGTTGGGGGAGTCATGTGTTATTTTTGCATTCAATATGTGCTCCCCTCATCCATTCCATGCTGGCTCTTGGAGGTAATTTCACAAGGACAATTTCCTCCATGGAAGAACTCAAGGTTCTAACTCATTATATAAAAACATTATTTTCCATCACAGTACAGAAAAATGACTCAACTTCCTTTGCAAAGGACAATTGCAAAAGAAAGGTCACTTTGCTGGGTTTCTTATGTCCTGTTTTTAGACAAAAAGAAACTGAGACCTGAGATTTATTTCCTTTTGGGTCCAGAGACCGTTGTTATCTCTAAAAGGAGAGACAGACTGAGACAAGTATGAGAAAATTATAGCACTAGATGTGGTGTTGCACCCCTGAAATGTGGGCACATGAAAGTCTGGGGCAGGAGAATCATCATTTTGAGGAGAGCCTGGCCTATACACTGAATTTCCAGATACCTTGGGCTATGAGAAAGATGCTGCTTAAAAAAAGATAAAAACAAAACAAAAAAACAAAACCCAAAGCTTTTGAGAATCAAAGTTCCTTAGGCCATAGAGCAAAATACTTCACACAGATCCTAAAGAAACATAGAACCTGGCTTGTGGATGTGGAGGGTGACATAACAGTGCTCTGTAAAGTTCTACAGAGTAATTGGAACGGTGCATATTTATAAAAGTATTTTAAACAGTCATGGTCATTAAACGGTTAATTTGAATTATCAGGGTCACTCGCTAAATATTTCTACTAATATATGTAGGTATATATATGCATAAAATTTTATAAAAAAGTTTTTATAAAGAATGGCTATCAGTTTTAGAAGCCATACTATTAAAAATATGATACACTATAAATAAATAAATATATTCTTGATAGAAATGATCAAAAATAGTGTCATAGCCAGATGTGGCAGTGCAAGGCCTTTAATCTCAACACTCAAAAGGCAGAGATAAATGATCTCTGTGAGTTTGAGGCCAGCCTGGTCTACATAGTGAGTTCCAAAACAAAAGGATATAGAGATCCTGTCTCTAACAAAAAATGACAAGAAATGTTATCACTTATCATAAACTTTCTGTATAATATCTAGTATAGTGAATTTTATATAAGTAAAACATAAGTATATACATGTACTTATGTATATACCCATGCTAGCCTAAAACAAAGAAAATGTAAGCAAATTGTTCTTTCATAGTTAAAAATAATAGCAAATTATTAGATATAGTTTGGCTATCAACTAGCTAAAAACTGGTGCAGTAACTCAGATTCTGGCTGTTTAAGAAGTATATCTAAATATGTAAATTAGATATGAGCACTTTAGACTTTAAAAATAAATTCATTATTATAAAAAAAATACTGCATGACAAGCAATTTAAATAACATTTTGCGATAAATTTAAAGGGCAATATTTCTAAGATGGTCTGAGTCACCTATAATAAGAATGTAACATGAAATTAGAGACATCTAGCCACATTTGTTTGCCTATAATATAGCCTGTAATGTACTGAGCATTTTTCCACTGGGGAAATTGCTTTAAAATTTTAACAAATAATTCAACTCAGCCTATCATCTTCATTTGTTGTCTTTTTACTAACATTAATTTATTTATTTATACATTTGATCATTTCAACTCTCACTGAGGTCCCACTATGTACCAAGTTACATTTTATAAAGTTTAAGGACATATCTTAGTTTAACAACCAAATTTTAACTATTACGTTTCCATTATAAAAATGTATCAGTTACTTCTCTGTCACAGGAATAAAGCATCATCACTAAAAGCAACTTATAGAAGAACATATTGATTTGAGCTTACCATTCCAGATAAAGAAGAGTCTGTGATGGTGTCAAAGCATGGTAGCAGGTATAACGCCCAGTAGGACAGGAAGCTGCCAACTCACATCTTCAACTGTAAGCAAAGAACAGAGAGAAGCAAATGAAAGTGAAGCAGGCTATAAAAGCTCACCCCCAGGACTATACTTCCTCCATCCAGGATGCATCATTTACCGCTCCCAAAACAGTGTCACCAACAATGGACCAAGTGCTCAAATGCCCAAGATTGGGAGAACATCTTTTTAATCAGACCACCACAAGAAATAAGGAAGTAGAAGCTTAAGAATTCTAAAGAACTTTCCTAAA
The DNA here is from genome assembly GCA_004025045.1 of Sigmodon hispidus. Taxonomy (NCBI): domain Eukaryota; kingdom Metazoa; phylum Chordata; class Mammalia; order Rodentia; family Cricetidae; genus Sigmodon; species Sigmodon hispidus. The sequence goes on along the minus strand of PVIH01000078.1, from coordinate 108,110 downwards.
TTAGTAATCAACCTAGTTAGGATGCTAATCTCAATTCTACTGGCTTCAAAATCTGAGTAAAACTGATAAAGACTCAGAACACACCCAGGTACAGGTGTACTCTGTCATATCAAACATATCACATGCTTATTTGAATGAAATGCATGTGATCATGTAGAATAAAAACAATGAAGTACAAAAACTAGTATGACTGACTTAAACCAATATGACACATCTACGGTGGAGTCTCTGGTCCCATATTATTTAACAACAAGCATGGGGAGCAGCAAAGATGTTAATTACCCTTATAGTATTAGGGCATTATGTGTATTGAAGAAATATAACCACTTGGGGAGCAAATATCAGATGATTGAGTACTAGGTTATAAGAGAGGAAGGATGTTAATTGAGATCCTCAGGTATATGTACATCTAGGGGTTCCAACTTTGTTGAAAACTAGAATCACTAGTTCTACAAACTTTGAAATCTGACCCTCATTTTCTTATGTTTTACTAAAAGAATCCCACTTGCTAATAACCAAGTTTTACATCAGTCATTACTATCTGCAAAATGACCACAACGCCTGACCTTGTGATTGGTCAGCATTTGTTATGGTACTCCAAGAAGTGAGCTCAACTTCTTATTGGTGGTTTGGGAAATATGTTCTGCATGCTCTTCCCCACCATGCTTGTTGTTGAAGTACTATTACAATCGTGGCTGTCCCTGTTCTCTAGGCTACCCATTACAACATGTCAGCGTCTCAATGGACATCAAGTTCCTATCCCCAACTCTTACTTCATTTGGGCTGGAAATAATAATACTATCACTGCCAAGGTGTCATTAGAATACAGCATGGTACAGAAATGTTTCCATTCCTTCCTTCTGTGTCAATAGCATCACTTTAAAGTAACCTGTGCAAAATGACTTTAAATATCAGGGCTTTTTATGTGCAAACATTGATATTTGTCACATGATAACCTACCTGTCCCCAACTGATGGAAGATAAGATAAATGCAAATCAAGAATATAAATATCATTGTTAGTAATCACACAGTATCAAGTTGTGTTAAGATGTGAAGAACAAGAGAACATTATGGGAAATATTCCTGGAAGAATGAAAGGGTTTTTTTTTTATTTAATTCATAAGTTCAACACACTGGATCTATCTATTGAAACAGTGTTATAAATACTAGGTGGATGTGGCACAGACCTAGTGCTGGAGAGAGTGGAGATTTGGCTAGCAAAGGCTCTCAACACACTTTGAAGAAGGATGTGTGGGAAGGTCATGCTTTCAGCCTTTGGATTTGATTCTTTGGGCATGTGGCCTCAGTAAACACACCTTCATGAGAACCTAGGAGGACTCTTGCCCTTCAGAATGAAGCTTCTACTGGCAAAAATGTTTCTCAGGGTAAGTTGTGGTTGTGATCATCTTGAAAAAATACACGTACACCTGGTTCACTGGAGCAGCTCTGACCAGGATAGGGTTTCAGCTTGGCTGGACTGGCAGCCCAGATGTTCACCCAGAACACAGCATAACCCCATGGCTCTGAGGAGTCACTCACCATGCCCTACAATCCAAACAAAACCTTCTTTGTGAAAAGGAAAGGGAGCATCAGGTTGCTTTCTTAGCCCAGCTGCCAATCCCTCTGGGCTTTGGACCTCTCCTGCTCTCCCCAGGGCTCCATAGCAGAGTTAGCAGAAATATTTGCCTCAAGACATCAACTGTGTCCGAAACCTGACAGCTTGTTTTTCTATATATTTTGTTACATTCAAGCATGAATACTATTTTAGGGAAACATAAAGAAATAGCACGAAAAATCCATTAGTTACCTTTTGCTCTGTGGACTTTTTAACTGCTGTTTTTGTCATTTTTTTAAAAAAGTTTTACCGAGTGCAATTAAAACATCTGATCATATTCTCCAGTGTGATTTGTCAGAAATTTGTTTAGGCAGTAAGAACGTAAGTTTGGTGAGATTTGGTACCCAGAAGAAAGGATTTCTTCCTCCAAGTGAGGTTTGTCTCTGATCTGGATTCAAGAAGTATCAGAGGGATTATGTAACTTCTTTCCTCAATGCAAATGTTTTCACATTTGATGTTTGATTATATCAGAGACAAGCTGATATGAGCCAAGTCATCAAAGTGAGCCACAACACTGTGGCCATGAAGGTGACAGTGTCTTCAGTTCTCTTTCCTGGCGTCACATTCCTTGGTCTCCTAGATTCCACACAGTTCAGTACTTCTCTAAAATAATCTATGTGTATGGCACAATGGAACTGCATGCTTTGCTTACTAGTCTATGGGTCAGAGAAGTGGTTCTGATCTCACTTGTGTATTAATGATGATCTGTGAGTTAGCCTTCCTGACTGCTCTGTTTCACATGTTAAAATAGACTGCGGATGCTTATGGTTAGAACATGAGGGTTATTATAGTGACTATCTTCCAGCAACATGGCCCAGAATTCTTCACCAAGTGGGAAGAGTGTTGGAAAAATTTGAATGAGGTACCTTGAAGTCTTCTTTCAGCATGAGCACAGCACATATTCTATACTGTGCTGATTGTTTTTGTCAGTTTGACACAAACCTAGGCATCTCTTGGAAGAGGGACTCTTACTTGAGAAAAGATGGCCTCCCCAAGATCATCTGAAGGCCAGTCTGTGGAGTATTTGCTAAGTTGGTGACCGACTTGGAAGAACCCAGTCCACGGTGGGTGGTGCCACTCTGGGGTTGGTGGTCCCAGTTTCCATAACAAAGGAGACTGAACAAGGCATGAGGGGCAAGGCAGTTAAGTAGCACTCTTCCATGGCTCTGCATCAGCTCCTGCCACCAGGTTTTCCATCCAACTTTTCTCAGGGATGAACTGCTACTACAGAGTGGAAGATGATATAAACCCTTTACTTCCCAAATTGTTTTGGCCGTAGAGCTTTATCACAGAAATGGAAACCCTAACTAAGACACCCACATTCTACGAGGCTGTGGAGAAGGGAAGACAAAGCCTAGAGTCTTCTGAGAGGACATAACCAAAAATCATCAACACGGGATTTAGGAAAATGGGTGGCTGTAATGCTGCCTTGCATTGTGACTTTGCATGTGACTCCACTTTAGAAGAATCTACTTTCTGCAGCCTGCCTTGGTGCTCAGTGGGTCAGTTGAAGCGGCAGTGAAAGGAGGCTCAGCTTCACTAGTGTATAATATATTTTGGTTCACATTTGGCCTCATGTCCATTGACTAATGGGTTAGAATCCATTAACAGCAGTGAGTGATTAGGCTGCACCCCCCAGCCTCCAATACTTAGAAAGAAAAATGAACAGAAAGTATCAAAGCAGATCAATGACTCTTCACACTCACTGGTCCACACTCACCTGGGCATTTGCCAAAGAGCCCTCAGAGACCCTTCTGTTTCTTCATTCTCGTACTCCAGGCACCACATTGTCCTATTATAACACTCATTGGACATTGAAATTCCTTGTTTACTTATAAACTCAGCCACCTAACCAAAAGCCATATGCATGCCAAGAATATATGTTAGCTCAACAATTGGGAAAGCATTCACTCTTCTGATGCTAGGGACTTAATCATATCTTGGCAAGTGAATACAAATATGAATGAAGAACAGATGATAAGTATTGATAAACTTGGTTGTTAAGAATCTTTCTGATTTAATTGGGAAACAAGTGTTTAGAAGCTGGACAGTATTTCCCTTGATCAGGAATCAGAATTGTAAAAATCATACTGCATTGTGTGTCACTTAAATACAACAAAAAATAAACAAATTAATTAGATCAAGAATCTCTTAAAGTTACTTGGGGATACTTTCTAAATGAATAATTTGTACTAATGAACCAATAGATGTATATATTATGGAGAGGGCTATGGCAGTGTGTAGAATGTTGGGGACTAAAGGGGACACATAGAACCTTCCTTTTAAGCCTAACTCCACTTCTCTATGAGGAGGAACAACTCCAGAGACTAACAGTGACTCCAGGGACTTACACTTTCTCCAAGCTTTTTGTCTCTGTTGGTATTGTTTCTCCCAGGGCCTCAGTGGTTGATGCAATTTTCACCCCAAAGGAGAACATCAGCAGGGTGTTTAAGATCACTCATAAAAATGTTTATTTAGTGGAAGCTTCAGACACACGAATGCCTCCATGTCTATTATTCACAATCAGTGCATGTAAGCACTGTCCTCACAAGATGGATTTTATGAGTAGGACATATATACAGTGCTCAAGTGGGGAGCCGAAGTCAGGTCTCTGCCTATTTCTGCTACTTCTGCCCATGCAGCTCATCTGACACCAGCAACATGGTAAGGATAACTATGGGTAACTTAGAATCTCTGGTTCTAAATCCTATTCCAGATATCTCTTCTTCAGGAGGCCTGGAGGAGGACTAGGAATTGACATTTTACCAGCTACTCAACCATCAATGATGCTCTGACCATGTTGAAAAAACTAGTAACAAGAAATGTCCCCCAGAATAAATTTCCCACTTTTCTCTCTGCCTCCCTTCATTCCTCTACTTCCCTTCCCTTCCATTCTATCCCCTCCCCTCCCCCATCCTTTCCTATCTCTCTCCCTCATCAACGTCCTCTCCCTCTTTCTCAAGGCACAATGCTATTGCCCCGTACATTAGACTGAAAGAAGTGACAGAAAGGCAGATGACAACGTCTCCCACAGGTCCTTTGCATTTGTGCTCTGGTGTCACAAGTCTCTAAAATTTTCTCCATTTGAAAGATAAATAAAATTAAGGATGTGTTGAATTTTACACAGTTGACATGTGTTACTTCCCTTATGATTAATACAAGTTAGGCTCTCTTCCTTAACTGGGTGATGTTTAAAAAACAATTTGGACTAGTCTATATTTTCTTACATGCTTTGGACAAGTGGCTCAAAGATCATTAGGTAAGTGGGTGCCCCAACACTATTATGATAACCATGTCTGTTTATGTGGCTGCATCGTCAGAGCATAGCATCTGCACTGGAATTATTTCCTTGGTAAACTTTGGTGACCGTGTCTGCCATGTGGTACAGATAAACCACCCTTGCTTTGGTACTTTTCTACTGATGGATGCTTAGGCACTGTCAGCAATGCTACAGCAAATGTGGGCATGGAAGCATTTTCTTGGTAAATTAGTTCTAGATTTTGAATGTATGTACCTGAGGGACTTATGATTCATTTAGTAGCTGGTTTTCAGAATCTTAAGGAACTGCCATGCTCTTTCCCTAATAACTATATATGGCATTCATCCTGAACAGTTTTCAGGAGGCTATCTTCTTTTTTTTTTAACCTTTCCTAGCACTGGTTATAATTTTGATAGCAGTTATAGTGAGCTGAGGTATTATGGCCATAACAGTTAAACTGCCATGATTGTCAATGCCGACCATTTGTTATAATTACTGCATACTTTACGCCTCCTTTTAAGAAATATTCATCCATTTGTTTTCTTCTATTTTAAATTGGATTATTTTATTGATGTTGAATTGTCTGAGTGCCTCATGAAAAACATATAAAACCTGAAGTTAGGTGAAAGAAAATGTCAATGGAAAATGGAACACCAACTGTGTTTACAATTATTAAAAAAAATACCTGTTCACATAGAAGCAACCTAACTAGAAAGTGGAAATTCCCAGTCATTATTATACCAGCATTGATGATGTTATTTTTCTCTTAAAAAAAAATCCTACTTAAACTGAATCATTCTTATTTCGGACTTTACATACTATAGTTAATTTTAGGAACATAACATTGATCATTTTTTGAGTTAATGATTGATTTTTGTAGATACACACATGCTCACCATGTCTATGTGAAGCTAGCTTTCAGGATAAGCAGAGCCCCAGGTCTGTGTGGGCATTCTGGCTGTCTCTGATTCTGTTTGACTCTGTCTAACTTTCCTTTTACTCCTCATATATCCACCAGAGAATTTAGTTCTATATCCTATCTCTTTCTGGATCAGAGGCCAGGAAAACCCTGCACCACCTCCATTAAAATTGTGCAAATCCCCAACTGGGACATTAGTTGGAAGAAAATTAAAAAGTCCAGTGTGTGGCTAATTCAATGAAATGATAAGGAAAGCCCACATGTCACTGTGCACACATTAAGAAGAGTCCCCTCTCTTTCAAATCCAAGTTATTGCCTTCCCTCTACTCCGTTTCCCAGAGTAACCATGAGCACAAGTTTGCACAGCTTGGAACACACAAGCCAATCCTGCAGTGACATCTGTAAGGCCTTGGGGAGCCTGCATTCCCGGGGAACAGGAAGAAGAGCCTTCCCATATGTGGGTTTGCCTGCCTTATTTATTCATGTCTGCATCTGTGTCTCTGCTGTTTTGTTTGTTTTCTATTTAGCTTAATATTTTTATTTCTGAGGCTCCAGGGTCCACCCTAAAGGCATGGCTTAAGCGACACTGGTTCTCGGGAAGAGGACTGTGGAACTCTCCACTCCTTCCTTTGGGTATGGATCAGAATCTCAAAGGAGGTATTCTCCTTTCTGTCTGTCAATGAGCGGGAAGAAAGTGCATTTCCTTTCTGCTTGAGGTGGTCGAGGAGACTATTGACTATACAAAGACAGAAGAGTGATGTTATAAGGGGCTTCTAGGAACTAAAGTCTGACTTGCTGCATTGTGCATACTCTCTTACTAATTTCCTGCTTAGACTGTGATTATTACTCTCAGGTTGCTGGCTAAAAAGCTACCAGGAACAATGCAGAAGCAAGATGAGAGAAGAATTTGTAGCCGATGGCTTTGGGGCTAAAGACTGACAGTATAAAGCAGAATGAAGAGGAGAAAGATGATTCTGGCTTACCAGTTCTATGATGATGGCTAGTGAAGCCACTGGGAAGGGTTCTTTCTGTACATCTTCATCCCCTGGTGCTGATGGGGTTAACAGTGTCCCTGATCCACTGGGAGGTGGGAGGAGCAGCTGGTGGGTGCTGGGCTTGGCACAAAGCCTTAAGCTTGGCTGCACCCCACCCCTCTGGGGCTGCTGGGGCATCACATTGCTGAGCAGCTGTTGTGCTCTGGCTGCCAGAACAACCTTGGGAAACCCACTCACCACCCCCAGCCCCAAATCAGGGCTTGCTGTTGAGCCTGTAAAAGGCAAGCTAAGAAGATTTGGTAATTTCACTTTTCAGAGAGATGCAGAGGCAGGAACAGGGGAAAGCACCCCAGTCTGGCTAACCAGTACATTTGGTCACAGCACAGCCTTTGGGCCACTGGCTTTATACTACTACAGAGTTCCAAAAAGAAGAAAAACAAAGCATCCTAGACTCTTTTAAATATTGATGGTGTATACAATAAATTCAAAGAAGAATGAAATTACAGAAGCAGGAAGTGCTTAGCACAAAAGCTACTAGGCTGGCCCTAACCCAGGGTTTTGAGAGTGACTCTCAGGCCTTCTTTTCTGGGTCAAAACTTGGCCGTGCTCTGCTGTGTCTGGCCAAAAAACAAGAGAAGAAAATGGACTCAGAGCCAGGCACATCATTTTGATTTTATCTCTACAGTTTACTTGCTGCATGGCCCCTAGAAATTGCTTAACCCATTTGACTCTCCGTTTCCTTATCCACAAAGTGAGCGTAAAAAGCCATGCTTTTCTCAAAAGGTGATTGTTGATTTCAAGAGTAAATATGTAGAAGGTGGCAGATCCACATAGTAGTGGCTTGTTAGCAGAAGACAAATCTATCTCACCCACATGGTGAAAATACACCCCACTGTGCAGCAAAGAAGAAGCTGAGCTCAAAGTTCTGAAGTTGATGGGACACTTTGCACTGGTCCGGGAACAGCCACCCTTGCAGGAATGCCTTGCAGTTAACTGGAAGAGCAGCTGGACCGAGGTTGGAGAGCCAGTGTGTACATGTCTGGAAAATACCATGTTCAGAAACATTGCTTTACTCACTTGGTCTGTTCATGGTGGGACATTTTACAACCATGACGACTGACAGGAGGCAGTTGCTGTCATAGTTTTTAAAGTTCTTTCTTTATATATATTTTATATATTGTATTTTTTTATATATTATAATATGAGTACATCCTTTGTCCTTCACTTTCTCTCCCAAAACCCTCACATATTTGCCTCTGCTGGGCTCAGATCTATCAAGGCTGCTCTGTAGGAAGGAAGGGAGGAAGGAAGGAAGGAAAGAAGGAAGGAAGGAAGGAAGGAAGGAAGGAAGGAAGGAAGGAAGGAAGGAATTCCAAGCTTATAACACAACAGTGATGGACCAGTCACTGCACAGACACTGGTCTTTCCTTGGGTCATTCTTGATTACAGCAAACTCCATAGTGTTTCTACTTAGAAGTGAGCAAAATGAAGCCCAGTTTGAGTTTGAACATGAAGTTTTAGGTTATTTAAAGCCACCAAACATGTGGCAATGTCAGCAAAGTCACTCAAATCTCTTTAACTCATGATATTTAAGAATTGCACACTGAATGCTCTTCTATAACTAATGCTGGAGTTATAGCTAAAGAACTACTCAGATCTACTTAACTAGGCTAAAAGTTTTTGATATAGAGCAATCATCCACTATAAGCATATTAACATTTTCCCATGTATTCCAAGAGCTTAGTACAGAGAAACATATTTGTTGCATGATTTGGCTTTTGGTCTTTTAAGAAGGTGAAAGATATCATAGTGAGGTCTTTGCTGAGAAGTCATCACTATCCCAGAACAATTGTGAAGGATTCCTGAGAACCAAGGTAAGTGAGAAAACTCTAAGTCTCAGATTTTTATCTTGCTGACAGCACCAAAAGCACACCAATGCCTCATTGTCATTTATCAAATAAGACAGTGTGTTTATAGTCTTAGTGTAGTTGGGTCAATGGCAAGTTTACAGTTCATAGATACTAATACTCACCATTGTCTTCCTTGTGCTGGAAACAGTTCAATAGGATAAGAAAACTATGGATGTTTCTATATCAGATCAAAGACAGAGGAGTATTATACCCATACTGAGCATGAAACAACATAATAATAGCTCCTCATGGCTTTGGGGCCCATGCAATAGCACAGGAAGTAGAGGGCAATATTAAGGAGGAAAATTGGGTCAAATACTGGCTCTGCCACTTTCCAGTCTAACCTTACGGAGTAGAGCCTTGGCCTGTCACCTTGTACCAGGAGCCAAAGAAATCCTGTGGGATGTAAGTAAGAAGTTTCAATACTGTAAGGATTCTCTGGTGGTCTCATTTCCATTTCTCTGAGAAATGTCAGAATGTGTTCCTAAGGTCTTGTCATCTGACCTAGCTTCTCCTCAAACCTCCAAATCAGCTCTTCTACCCAGTCACATTAACCACTGTGCTATTGATTCTGTCTTGGACCTTTTCAGTGTTGTTCCCTTCACTTGGCTATTGCTCCAAGACATCCTCATGGTTCTTTTCTTGACTTCTCAAGGCTGTACACATTGACCTTTCAATTTAAAGTTGCGATCTCCCTGGCCCGGAAAATGGTTTATTAAGTGAGCAACTTTACTTACATGCATGGGGACTGAAGTTTGGATCCTTAGCACACATACAAATACCATGTAGAAGTGACAACCTTTCTATAATGTCAGTGCTCTGAGGGCAGAGATAGTATCCTTGTGGTAAGCTGGCTAGGTTAATTATCGCATAATGGCAAGATCTAGGTTCAAATTGACAGAACCTGCTTCAATGAATAATGTGGAAAGCAATCAAGAAAAATCCTAATATCAGCCTCAAGCCTCCTGGTGTATGTGCATATATTCTAAGATGCACCTTCACACATTAGCCCACATACAAACAATTATCCACATCCACACATACCAAACACACAGACACATGAAAAATAGTGGTTGTTTTTTAAAGAAAAACTTGCAACCCATCATCTATGTTTATTTGAGCCTTGTACAAGCTAGGCTCTGTGTGTGTGTGTGTGTGTGTGTGTGTGTGTGTGTGTGTGCGCGTGTGTGTGTGTGTGTGTGTGTGTGTGTGTGTGTGTGTGTGTGTGTGTGTGTGTGTGTGTGTGTGTGTGTGTGTGTGTGTGAGAGAGAGAGAGAGAGAGAGAGAGAGAGAGAGAGAATACAGTGTGTGAATTTGGCACAATTATAGTCTTTTGGAAAGAGGAAAGCGCATATGTGGACATACCTATGCATTTCCTTGATTAATGATCGATTGTGGGAGAACCTAGCCCACTGTGGATGCTGCCATCTCTAGGCAGGTAGCCCTGAGGTATATTAAGAAGTAGGCTGAGTCAGAGTAAGTCAGCAAATAGCACTCCCCCCTGCCTTCAGCTTCAGCTGCTGCCTCCAGATTTCTTTCTTGTTTGAATTCTTCCCCTTACTTTCTCAGTGATATACTGTTCCACAGAAGTAAGGTGAAAGAAACTCTTTCCTTCCCGAGTTACTATAGAGGGCATGAGTTCCTGTTAGACACTAAGTTAACAGTAAGCTCCATCTGACCCAAACCAAGTAGCTTCCTGGAATGCTGGGAGTTGTAGTTCTTCAAAATAACAACAAATCCTTCTGGGAAAGTATAGTGACTTATGGGTTTTGTTCATATAAGCTCCTCCAAGAAGTGTCTTGTAGCCATTCAGCTGGGAAATTTCCAGGAGTGGTTCTGACCAAATTCCATCTTGGTCAGTACTTAACATTTTTTTTTAAAGCTTGCTTAAACTCCGCCAAAACAGTGTTTTGTTTTTGTTTTTTGTTGTTGTTTGTTTTCTGTCAAATTTCAAGATTAACAGTTCTCCTACTGATAGATACTACTAGGGAATGCTAAATGCATGGGGTTTTCTATTCAACAGAAGAGATGCATACCTGTTCCCATCCAGAATGCTGGGAGTAGATGTTATTAATAACCTGGTGTCCTTTGCTATCTGTAGGGTCAGGCCTCCCCTGAATCCCCCAGACTATAATGTTTATCCCAGACTCCTGAGTATCATTCTTTAGTTAAAGGATCCATTCTTTAAAAAGAAGTTCTTGTACTTTGCACAAAACAAAACAAAACCAATACCACCTATTATGCTTATTCCAGAACTTTCCTCCCTGGACCCTTATCCTGAGCTTGTTTCTCAGTCATTTCTAACAAGAATTCTGATTGTATTGAAAGAGACTCAGAGCCAGACATGGGGGAAAGGCTGAAACATCAGAGAGAGGAAACACCACAGTCAAATCTCACCCAGCTATCTTCCAGCTTCCTCAGCCTCACTCCTGGTCGCTTCTACCCTGCTGTTTTCCTACGTGGCCTTAAATACCCTTCTCACCAGCTGTATCCCATCCAGGTTAGGATTAAAGGTGGGAACTATTCTATTTGGTAGTTAGCCTTGAACTCAGACAAACACAGAAAGTTCTGTCCCTGAAGTTATGGAATCAAGGGCTTAGGTCACCACTCTGGCTTTCCCTGTGCTGGGATTAAAGACGTGTGCCACTGAAGTCCAGCTGTTTGGCCTTTCACTCAAAGATCAAGAACTTCCTGAGCTATGTCTGCCTAGTTTTTGACTGTGTGCTAATCTGCTGATGATCCAGGTTTTATTAAATATGTAACATATCACCACAGTCATTAGAATCCATTCTTAAGGAAAAGGTCACAGGTACTTGCAAATGATGGGTACTTTGCAAGAGACTTTGTGTGTAGTTTTGCCTTAAGTTTTGTTGTGATAATCATTGTCAGAAGGAAACTTATTCCAAAGCTGTACTGTGCTTGCACATATGCCACAAATAAACTGCTCAGTGTCAGACTCCAGAAGTTTAAACCAACATGGGCTAACTAAGCTGTGTTAAAGTGTATTTCCTTTCTGCTGCTTCTCACAGATTGTTCCTATCCTAGCCATAGCATTTGCAGGGAGCCCCCACAAATTGCTTTTACTCATGGTGTTTTATCACCTCAATAGAAACTTTAACTAAGGCAAATCTCCATGTAGCTTTTATTCCATTTCTCTCAATTCTTTTCAATGGCATATCTCATTATCTAACATCCCATGTAGGTAGAATTTTTAATGCCCGTTATTTGTTTTTTACTCTGCTTTTTTAATAAAAAGCATTTTAAGTTCTAGAAAATTTGTCAATACACAAGTAAATTCCTTATCTTCCAAAGCCTAAATTTCCAGTTCTTTAAAATAGTAATACTCATATATAGTTAAGAAGCTTATCGTGAGAATTAACTGTGATAATAAATAATATTTATTATCAGTTTCTATGCACTAACCATCCAATAAGTTACCAGTGCTTTTAGCACTATATTATGAATACTTGTTAATATTCTTAATTGAAGTTCATATTATCTCAATTATCATATATATTTTTGAAGTAGCTTATCTCTTAATTAGTCATGGATTAGTTTGACTAAAGGAAAAAGAAAACTAATTAATATTGATTATTGACACAACCAACAAGACACATGAGTACAAAGGATGGAAAGAAGTTTATCATGATCACTGAGCTTTGAGACTGTAAATAAGAAAGCGTAGCTGTGATTTCCTTGGCCTCAGCTTTACCCTGGATGTGTGCCTGACTCCTTTCCCGTCTGGGAAGGCTCCTTACTTCCTTTGTCCCCAAGGCTGAGACCACACAGCACTGGGTCTGACCTGGCTATCAATTACTACCATTCTCACTATAGCACCCTCAGATGTTCTCACTCTCTGTAGATCAGTTCTGAACTTCCAGGAAAGTGCATGTGGTTGAATGTATTAGAGCGGTTGCCCACTATTATCCCCTTTGGTCACACTGCTTATGTTATAGCCTTCTTCCACTGAGCTCCTGGGTGATAGGCAACAAACTATGTGGAAGGTAACTGTCATAGGTACCATGCCAACAGTGTAGAGCACTATTCAACATCCCAGAATAGCAGTGTGCCTTCAGATATGTCACTTAACGATTTGTGCTTCAATTTCTTCTCTTGTAAAACTGAACCAGGAAAATTGTCAAACCTCACCTCTACAGAAGAGCTATAAAAAGCAAGTGGTTTGAATTATAAATGAACTAGAATATAGACAAAGATATATGTGCATATGATTTCTAGAAACCCTATGAAAGAGGCCAACCAATCCATCCAAAGCACTGAATCACAAACAGTAGGCAGCTAGCAGGAATAAGAAGCATACCTACCCTTCCTCTGAGCTCTTCTTATGAAATCTAATATGTATATCTAAGTGTGTGCCCAGAGAGTTCAGAGAACAAGGACCTTGCCTTCTTATCCTCTGAGATATTAATGTGTCTCCCAGTGTCTTCTAGTCTTACAGGAAAGGCTGCCTGTGAGATGAATTCTGCACACTGATTGGAAAGTATGTGCTGGGGTGTCTTCACCATCCATGCCCTTCACCGATTATGCAGCTCTCTCCTTCTTAGTCAGCCCAGACACATTATCTTTGAAACACCACTCTGTGTCCAGACCTCTGCCTGTCTTACTGGCCTAAGCTTAATCTCTGCCCCTGAAGGCCATCAATTTCTCCAGGAGCCCCAGTTCCGCCAGCTGTTCCTGGAAGGATCGTTTCCCCAAGCCTCTGAACACCACTATCCAAAAATTTAACCCCAGAAAAATTACAGGTCAGACACCATCCATCCATCCATCCATCTATCCATGCATTCATGTTTGCCTTTTCAGCAGATGGCCCATTCTCCAAGGATCTTCAGGCAGTGTTATATCTATGACATATGAAACCACTCATGAAGTGAGCTGTACAACAAACTCTGTTATTCAACAGGTGACTATAGTGTCTTCCAATTTTTAGTTCGTGGAGGTTTATCATGGCTTCTCTAGTGACAGAAAAGGAATTTGGATCTTTGTTTCTGAGCCCCACACTGCTGTTAATCAGAGACAAGGGCCAGTTCAGAATCTGAACTGTCAGAGTAGATAGTTAAGCAATGGGAGCAATTAGGAGTCAGGATGAGGGTACTTGGCCAGAACTAGAAATATGGAGGTCAGGGCCTGGGGGAAGTGCAGGGCAGAAATGTAATTCAAGGTCAAGAGTGTAAGGGAATGGAAGTCTGGATGTCAATCAAAGTGAAGAGCATAGGTGTGAGGGGTGACAGCAGAGCGACCAGGGGCAGAGATGATGGTTGTTTGGTTCAAGATCTAGAAAAGTGTCAGAATAGAAAGGCATTGCCCAGGTGCAAAATACAGACTAGTATCCAGTCTGTTGACACCATCTCTTTTCCCAAAAGTCTTCATCTTAGATGAATATTTTGAATTCTTTAGGCTCATTGATTGTATACAAGCAATGTGCCTCAGTTTCATTATATCTCCCAAAGATATAGTAGCACCAGATGGGAGCAATGCTGGAAGATGTTGAATTTGAGACAATATATGCAAAACCTTTAGGACAGACATTGGCACACAATTTGCATCAGATATGTGTTTGGTTATTGTTATGGAGTGAACATATGAGACCTTGGAGAAAAGGGTCAGGAACAGGCCATCAGAATATGGATCTTTTCCAATCTACTCAAAGTCAAAGTGTGTCAAGATTGAAAAAAAAAAAGCCTCAAATTTGGGATATTGTTATTATTGTACATAAAGGGGGAAAAAGTTCATCTTTCCAAGATTTGGCCTGATTGCTTCGGAAAGAAAACCTTTTCATTGTGTGGTCATGATTGGGAACACATGTGAACCACACCCCACTTAGCTCAGCCCCTTTCCGTCCTCAGTCGGGCTAGCTCTTTTTCACTCTCTCTCTCCTCTCCTGTTCTCTGTTCCTAATTAGAAAGAAACCAAGTAGAATTTGGTGTTCCCTTCCCAGTCTTGGTAGGGGAGCCTGCCATGAATTAATTACCTCAGGTAGTGTTGGCTTCCCAAAGGAACAATCAGTGATGGAGCTTGAGATCCAGTGGCTTAGCGAGGTATGGCAAATTTAAATCTCCACTCGAAGAAAACAGAAATTAATTTTAATAGGAGGCAGTGTGGTCTGACGTTTAGTGGAGGAGGCTAAGTAATCAAAGGTTGCGTTTTCTGTCTTAGTTTAACCACTAACTTCTTGTGAGACTTGGCTCTATTGTAGGATTTTAGCTTGTGAGGAAAATAAGTCTACCTTTCAGCTAAGGAGTGCCCGTAGTGGGAGATATCAATTGCTGAAATTTAATGAGTTTATATTTTATACCAGGTTTGGCAATGATTTGTTTACATTAAGTATACTTAAACTCACAGTTTTTTTAGAATCTTCAATTTATCGAAACAAATTTATAATATGTATGCCCTTATGATTTTCTGGAATTTCATTCATATCTGTTATAATGTTTGCCTTTCAATTTCTAGTTTTATTGTAGTAGGTCTTCCCTGTTTTTGTTTAATTTGGTTAAGAATTTGCCATTTGTGTTTAATCCTTAAGAAATAAATAAAAATGTATACTTTAATACATACTGAATATATACTATGTATAATTTACTATATTAATAGTTATGAACTTAATGCTTAAATATATATTAATTCATATATAATAATTAAATATACCATATGTAAAATCTTCATCATTAGTATGGAGTTGTCTTCAGTTTTATAGCAAAGGAAATAGGATCAGAAAACTTACATGGTTTTCTTAAGGGCTCAGATCTGAAATGTGGCAGATATGCATCATAAATTGGTCTGTTTTAATCTCAAATTTGATATACTAAGTGCTCTATCATACTGCACATTAATGTAAGAAGGTATAATTATATACATCAGAAGCCTTTAGAAAAATTTGAAGATTATTTTGAAGAGGTTAATGAAATGGACCAATTGGCTGTATAATCCATTTACCTAATTTCCCAATTGTTCTGTGTAGCCCAATTAATTTACTTTGGATGCTATTGTATGTCTGGCTTTGAGTATTTAATAGAAGCATATAATCTTTAGATTAGTCTGAGAAATTAGCCAGTTGTCCCTATTTGTCTTAGTTAGAGTTTCTATTGTACTTAAGAGACACCATGAGATGGCTCAGCAGTTCTTATAAGGGAAAACATTTAACTGGGGTGGCTCACTTAGTTTCAGAGGTTTAGTCCATTATCATCATGGTGTGACATGGTGGCATGTAGGCAGACATGGTACTGGGTACATTTTGATCAGAAGGCATCAGGAAGTTGACTGAGACAATGGGTGGTATCCTGAGCATAGGAAACCTCAAAGTCTGCCACCACAGTAACACACTTCCTCTAACAAGATCATACTCACTCCAACAAAGCCATACCTCCTAATAGTCCCTCACACCATTGTTGTGGGGCTGTGCTCATGTACACTATAAATTCTTGTTACCTCTATTGGTTTAATAAAAATGATGTTCATCAAATAGCTAGATAGGAATAACTAGAGGCAGGGCAAGCAAACTAAGAAAATTCTGAAAAGCAGAGCATCATATGCAGAGGAGGCAAGATGAGAATGTTACACTGAGCAAAAAGGTACTAAGCCTCATGGCTAAGCATAAACAGAAATATGGGCTAACTTAAAATATGAGAGTTAGCAAGTAATATGCCTGAGGCATACACCAATCAGCTTGTAATTAATAGAAGCCTTTGCATGATTATTTGAAACTGTTGGTCTGGGCCTTGGGGCTAAGTTTGGCCAAAAACTTCTGACTATACAACATCTATATGATCATAGTATTTCTCATGTCAGAGGCATGGAACAAGGAATGTGCCTGGGAGCAAATTGTGAATAAGAGCCTGCCCACCTCAAGAGCAGTTAGACATGGCTGGTAGATTTTAAGGACAAAGTGCTTTTCGAAATCAAAGAAGCATCTAAAATCACCATGAAAAATCTCAGGTAGAATTCAGAGAAAGAAATCAAGATATGTTTAAGAAAAGAAAGTCAAATAGGGGTAGCTTTGGGCATTGACAAGAAACAATGATTCTTTTGGTCTCATAGTCAAATCTCAACTTCTCAGTTTCACATGTGTAGCCACTGAATGCTCCTTGTCTTCAAGGGCTGCCTTTCGTTAGACATCATGGCAACATGTCTCTATGGCATGGACATAGACTTTAGCACTGGACCCAAAGGCCTGTGACTAGGGTCACAGTTTCACCGACCCCTTAAAGGACAATTTTCAATCCTCATCCTCAGTCTCAAGACCCTTGGGATAAATATTATGCAAAGTCTCCACTCTCCTTTCACTGTCCACTCATACACACAGAAGAACTCAAACATAACATTATTAGAGAATCAGGGAATCCCTGGGGATGCTGAGAAAAATGAGGTAATTTCTTTACTGGTGGATAGTGCACGCCCCCACTAAACAGCAGTAAGAAATCCAGAAAAAGAGTATACTTAGCAAGCCTACAGCGCAGCTCCAGACAGAGGGGAAGGCAGGCTTGCTTCAATCATCTGCCCCTTGTTCTGTAATAAAAATGTATTTTTTTTTCTGAGAACAATTTAGTGTGGCCAATAAAAACCCAGCTAATTTCTCAATCAGCACGGAGCCAAGTCAGCCACCCAGGAGCTCTCTCCTAGGGCAATATTTCTGAGGCGCGGGTAATCTATACTAAAACGATCAACTTCTCTCCGTCCTGCCAAGGGGATGCGTTAGTGAAGCCCAAAATATGACAAGAGGAAATTTATGTGCAACTTTTACACATAATATCTCATTATGACTCTTACCAATCTTTCAATTTTAAAAATAAACGGCCTTTGTAATGATTTTACCAGAACATCTAAAGCAAGATTAAAAAGAAAAGAAAGTGATTGAGCTGCCTGGTTTCTTGGGGGTTTTCTTTCCTTTTTTTTTTTTTTTTTTTAATTTGTAGAATCTCCCTCCCCCTCTCTCTCACACTCTATCTCTGTTTTTCCTTCTTCTTCTTTTTTTTAACTTTCTTATCTTTGTGCCTTTATTCTTTAAGAAACAAATATGAAGGCTTCACATCTCACCTATGGACATGATATTTCTTGTTAGAGATGGAACCAACTCTACTAGTTACTTGGAAAAGCTTCCATTAAGAATTTGCCATCATTTTCCCCAAGATTCTTGCGTTAATTCATGTCATAATTTAACTCCCCTGCTCCTATATTCTCCTTCTTCTAGCCTCACTACTTATAAGGATCAGACAAGTTACAGAAATTGATTCCCTGGGTCTTCTAGTGCCACATGTCACCTATTTTATGTTCTCCTTCAGTAAAGTCCAAGACTTCTGTTTTGACTTTCCTATGCCTGGTGGGGAAGGCAGCATGTGGGTGCTGATCGTGCTGTAAGCGTTGGTCTTTGGAAATACTCATAGTCCTTCCCCTTGGTGTTGGATTAAAGCAGTATAGCTTGCACATATTTCTCTTGAGAGCTTCTAGGTGTTGTCTCCTTGTAAGGTAGGCTTCTTTTTTCTTCCTGGGGACCTGTTTCCTAGGGATGTCCCTGAAAGTGTTTATATTCTCTCAAAAGCAGATCTGTAGGCCCTTTGCTCTTATTTTCTGTGTCATCCAACCATTGCTTACAGAAGGTTGATCCTGCCAAATCTAAGAATCACAGGTGTAGTAAAATAAACTGGTTTTTGAAGATGATGAGTCTGTCTGGGAAGACAAGCTCATATTCTGTGAAAGGTTTGTATATTCATAGTATCAGTTAGGCTTTTCCATCCGTTTACCTCTGACTAGTGTCTGGGAGATCCATAACACTGACTCATACTGTGAAGACAATTAGGTTTGACTGCCTAGGAGTACCAAGCAAACCCTGGTTCAAGAAGTGATCTGCTTTCAAGTTAAGCTCTGTAAGTAGAACTTTCAAAGAGAGACAAACTAAAGTTTTCAAAGCATTGATCAACCAAAGCCTTGATGGTTGTATGTACTCAGTCTATGCTGGATTTTAGTGAGATGAGACTTTATTTTATAGCGAAACAGTCTCCTGTGGATGAGAAAAAAGACTTAAGTTCACTCCAAAAGTAAATATATCCCTTAAAATTAGAGACAGACTCAAGGCCTGTACTGATGTGGGGTCAACAGCCTTGGTGGATGCAATCAGAAGGCCAGTAACAGGTGACCAATGGGCTATGATAGAAAACTCCAGAACTTTATAAGGTATCGTCAGGTTTCACCACCATTCTCTGTCAGTTGATATATTAACCTCAGTTTACTGAGACTGCATTATACATGTGCAGCAGCAAGGATGTGGTACTCAAATACATGATTTATTTTGACCTTCATATTATTTGAAAGAGACAATCTCACTTCTGTGACTCAGACAAGGAATTTGATCAGCTTCTTGGTTATGGCCTCCTAATCATGTTTCAGGGTCATGATTAATTGTGGAGTTCCTCAAACCCAGTTGATCTACCTTAATTAATTGCTTGTCTCTGTCTCAACTGTCTCCTGTGTCCAAGAGATAGGTGAAAGCTTCTTCTTTGGATTACCCATTACTTCTTTCCTCCATTCTCAACTTCATATCTGCTCTCCATTATTTACTCGAACAAAATTCATTGCATTAAAAACAATCTGTGATCCTGAGTTTTTAGAAGAGGTCTTTGATGAAAGTATACCTTTAGGACTGGGTGTTCCATAGTCTCTCAGTCTCTGTACATTGTCCATTTTTGGATTTCTATGTTAATCCTCATTTCCTATAAGAACAAGCTTTGTTGATGAGGGTTGGTTGATGTGCTGGTCCATGGGCATATCATTATGCAATTAGGAGCCATTTCAATGCTATGGTACTTTATCAGAGCAATAGTAGTAGGTTTTCCCCTAGGTGCAAGATCTGCAGAAGAGAAAGAAGTAGGAATAAAGAGCCAGAGATGGTGGATGATTCCTTTTTATTATTCTTTTTTTCTTCTCCCCCTTTTTTGGTATTTTTTAATTTAAAAAGTCTTTTTTTTTCATATCCTCCACTGCTCCCCAATTCTCCTCCCTCAGTCTCCCCTGAACTCATCACCCATGAGTTTGGTGAATGATTCTTAGGAAGCATTATCATCGGACACAATAGGACTGGTACACATAGGAACTCTGAACTCACAGAGATTGTGGCCATGTACCCAAGGGCTGTACAAGTTCAAGCCAGACTGGATCCTTACACCGAGAAGAGCAAGTGAATATAGGGTCCCACACATAACCAGGAAGCGATTTGCAACTGCTATTCATTGGCAAAGGGAAAAATCAGTTTTATCTAATTGTACCTCATTGAGTCGATTAAACACATTCCAGGGTAGGTCCTAAGCCCAGGAGTAGCTGGCCAACACTCTAGGATTCTTTATGTGTATTGTTTTGTTTTGGCACTCTCCCCCAACTTTTATTATTATTACTTTTTTATTTAAAGTTTTTCTCATACCCACCACTGTTCTCCTCTCTCCCCTCTCCCAGTCTCTCTCCCAGTCCCAAGCCTCTTTCCATTCCATCCCCTCATCCATTCCCCAGAGAGGCAAGGTGAGTCAGTTCGGTCTGGCATATCCAGCTGAGGTAGGACTGAGTCCCTCCCCCCCCAGTATCAAGGCTGAGGAAGTGTTCTACTGTAGGGAGTGGGCTCTGAGAAATTAGTTCATGCACCAGGAATAAACTCCAGTGTGACTGAAAGAGGCTTCCCAAACTGCCTACACCATTCTTCTGTCATCTACATTCAGAAGGCTTAGATCCATTCCATGAAGGTTCCTCACCTGTCATTTCAGAGTCAGTGAGCTCCCAATAGCTCAGGTCAGCCATCTCTGTGAGTCTCCCCATCATGATCCTGATCCCTTGGTTCATGTACTCTTTCCTCCCTCTCTTGACCTGGACCAGGGAGCTCTACCTGGTGCTTTGCTATTGATATTTGCTTCTGCCTCTATCCATTGCTGGATGAAGGTTCTATAATGACAACTAGGGTGGCCATTCATTTGATAATAGAAGGCCAGTTTAGGCACCCTCTCCACTATTGCTTGGAGTCCTAGCTGGGCTCATCTTGGTGTTTCCCTAGCAGCAGGTTTCTCTCTGACCTGCCAATGGCTTCCTCTATCAAGATATCGACTTCCTTGTTCTCCTTCTCCGTTGTTTCTCACACTCAGCCTTCCCCTTCTCTCATGAACTCCCCTCCCCCACCTCATGACCCAATCTACTCAGGAGATCTTCTCTATTTTCCCTTGTTTTGGAACATTTTAAAAGTATGCTTTTGATGTTGTTATTTTAATTTTTATTAGGGGGAGTGCTTTTTTTTTGAGGAGAAAGAAAAAGATAAAGAACATGAAATTAGATGAGAAGAGAGGTGGGATGATCAGGGAGGAGTTGGGGGGAAGGGAAAACATGCCCAAAATACATACATTGTTTGGAAAAATATTTTAACAATTTTTAAAATCTGTGATTTTTACCAACTTTCCTCTATCTCCACTTTCACCATTTTGCTTTATATTCATAGACCATCAAGAAATAGTTTTGCAAGGCTAATGAATAAATCAATAAATAAGTTTATATTAGCAAAGATTGTTTCCTGGGAAAGCATATGGGTTCTGAGATCCATGTTTTGGGGGCTCAGACTCAGGCTCTCCACTTACTAGATACAGCATCAGGGAAAGATAGGATTTCCCATGTGTCTCACTGGCTGGGATAGAGCTAGATGTCTATCATGTGACAGCCTATCAAATGACAGCTATTCAAGGTCATGAAACTGCTTTAAAGAGGCCTGTCTCTTGAGTATCTGTCATATGTTAGTTATATAGGTACACAGCATGCTTTTTTTTTTTTTCCAAGCATGGTAGACCAGTTTGTTGGGAAAGTTGAGTGAGCCAGTATGAAGATCCATAAAAGAAAAGACAACATGGTATAGTATTTGCCGAGTACACATTAAGTACTGGGTTCCTACTATGAGCAATGATACCCATGGTCTAATTGAAACCTTTGATTTCTCATCGAACAGAGAAAAAAAAAATGAGATGCAGTGTCAGGGTAAGGAGAATGAATGTCATCTGCCCAAGCTCTCACTGTTTGGGAGCATGTGGCTGAGATGACTATATTTCTACTTCCAGATGGAAGACTCTCCTGGTTAAAAAAAAAAAAAAATTAAAAAATGCTAGCTGTATTCATAAAATTCAGCAGGAGGTATATGGTCAGAATTCAAAATCTGGGTAAGACATGGGAGCCAGTAAACTGCAATTCTAAAGTGGACCCTCTCTTCCACAGGCAGAAAAATGTCAGAACGAGTCATCTGGAAGTGATCTCTCCCACGTTTACTTCTCTGTGTGTCTATCCTGACAAATGGACTGGCAAAGTCAAGATGGTCTTGTCTTAAAAAAAAAAAAAAAAGTACTTAATGCAAGACTCCCCAACGAGAAGGAGTTAAGTACCTCCCCATTCCTTTTTCCTTTGCCTAACAACTAAACAGGGTGTTTCCCCTCTCTTTCCTTAAGTGAAAAATTTGAGTCTAAAACACAATGTGGAGAACATTATGTAGAAAGTGCTTATTTTCTTCTGATGTTTGATAGGAATTAGGATCAGCAGAACCCAAACCCCTGTTTCCTCTTTCATACAGCTTGTCATTTTTGTCAAACAAGAAACTGATTAAGTTTCAATCAAAAGAACAAAAGACACCAGGAAAAAAAACAGTCTTCTTAGAAAAATAGTGGCTTCAGCAGTTAACTGTGGAAAGTAAATTCAGTGTTGTGCCCGTGACATAGAGTTGGTGCATTACTACTTTGTAAATGGCCACTGTGTAGAACAAGTCTATCTAAGTGACTTCAATTCCAGACATCAGAGGCAACCCTGATGATTCTAGACACAAAATGTCCTAATGTCTATAATACATATAGAGGAGAAGCTTCCCTAACAAGCTTTCTCTAGCTAGTCATTATGGACAGATGCGAAGGGATTTTTTAGGAGCAAACGGCCAAGAGGAAAGGCAGAGACCTTGGTGATTTGTTGGAAGGATAAATTCATTCCATTGTCTTCCCCTTTGTCTATGGCCTATAGCACTTCCTTGCCATCCAACATTATCTCTGAATTGTCCTTATGACTCTCTTTGACCAATGAGATTCAAGCTGATGATCAGAAAGTGAATACACACTGAGATGACCCTCTGTGGCCACTCTCAAGAACTTAAAGACCAACATTATGTGTTAGTGGTTAGCTCATTAGACACAGCTAGCCTAGGCATTCCAGTTTCCTGAGATGACTCTGCGTTGACCACCAGATGCATGAAGAGGTCATCTAGACCACTTCGTCTCAGCCAAGCCAGAAGAACCTCCCAGCCAGAGAGTCATGTCTATAGTTATAGTGAATTGGGAATGGACTGTCATGCATATAAGTCAGCCAAAACCTGTGATCTATTTTTCTACAGATTCCAGAACCACATTGTGGAAAAGAACAGGGTGAGCTTCCAATCAGAGTTCAGAATGCTCTGGTTTTTTTCAGCTCTACCATCAAAAGCCTACAGGCATAGATTCTGGACTTTTAGTAGTTTCAGTAAGTTGAGCCCTTGTTTACATGATTTGGCTTCATGCAATCCACATGTGGATTTAAAGTCTCTGTCACTAGCTAACAATGTCTTCTTTTTTCTCAGAACTGGTGGAATCTGATTCCATCTTATCATTGGACTGAAATCCATTTGGTTTTCATAGCTTATAACTCGTCACTGGTGCTGCTTGAAGAATTTATCCTGTTCACTGGACATCTGTGGCCTGTGTATCCTTCACTTTTCTCCTGATCATTGCTCACATCACTCCTTTCCTCAATATTTTTTTTCTTTATTTACATGTGAATCTCTAAAACTCAGTAGACTTCAAATTATTTAATCGCTTCTGTGAGCATCTTAGACCTGTTTCCAAGATGTGATTATCTACAATGTGGCCCCCAAGAAACATGAGGTTTTGCTTGTTGTGACAGGCAAGTTTTCCATATAGAGAGGCATCTACAACAAGAAAAGTAAGAGCTGTTTCCTTCTCCTTCTGCCTTCACTTCCTGGGGTCTACAGGCCATCACTATCTCAACCAGGTGGGGTGGCTTATCCTGGAGATCTGGCACCCAAGACGGGAAGCAGAAGATGACCACAAACTTGAGGTCAACCTGAACTACATAGAAGATTCTTTAAAGGTCATCCCAATCTAATGTTTTCATTTCAAATTAAACCAACTTTTCCTTCAGCCATTCTCTCTGGCTTCAGAAAGTCCCTGGAGAACATACATTCACACAGGCCAGGAAAATTACCAAACCCACACAGCTCTGGGAGTTCTCAGTGTCCCAGAAAACCCCTGCATTTTCTGTGAAAGGAAGAGAAGAAGCTCCAAACCCAACACCAGACCAATCAGTCTATGTTCCTATAGTCACAGAGAAGCCATCGCCTGTGTGTTCCAGCTGGAAGCTAGCCCTGTCCATCTCTGGCCTCACCACAGACTGCCTCCTTCAACTCGGTCTGGAAAATAATCCTGTTTTCAGACTTGATTCTTTTCTGGCTTTATTCATTTTACTTATTTTTTTTTAAAGAGAAGTCAAATAAACATAACCCAAGGTCTTTCGGGGATGTTTCATGTTGTTACAAAGCACACGATGTGCCAGGGATAATATGGGAAGGACACCAGGACTGCAACAGAGGGAACCCGACCTTCTTGTTAGTTAATGGAGAGGAAAAGTAGTGGGGTTCTAGAAACATTTAACACCCCCAGCCTACGTTTCCAGTAAAGAATTAGAAAGCTCTAGCTATCTCTACCAAGAATACTTGCTTTGTTATAGGTACATTATCATGCTGATAGTGGTCCACACAAGGGATTTCAGAGATGCCTGAAGAAAGAGGGTATTGTATGTCTGGCTTCAGACTGCATCCCAGGTAGGAACTCCTAAGTTTGGCCTAATTTGAAAAGACTTACTTGGGCCACAGTTTTCTTTATTCTTTCACTTGATCATTTCTCAGAAGCACTGTTGAGTTCAAAAAGGTGTTCCCGTGAAGGAGCATTCAAACAGATGTGCTCTGTATTTACAGAAGAAACTAAGCATGTACGTCTGGTTTCTCCATTACAGAAATCTGTTCTTAGTGTAGAGCATAGAACCCACTGACTTCCAAAACAGGGCAGGAGATTGGACAGACCCCTGTTCATGTTGTGCTCAGACACATATGGACAGGAAGCCAACAGTAGCTTCTTCTATAGACAACTCTATGCCATTTCTTCATGCCAGAAACTTTTTCAGCATTTTATTCATATTTACTCAATTAATCATCATAAAAAGGCTATAAAGGCAGTGTACCAGTTAATCCATTTTACGGATCAGAAAACTGAGGCCTATGACCTTGTTATTGGTACACAGCTAGTAAAAGTTGTAGTCCTGGTTTAAATTCAGGTCATCTGGCCTCTGAGTCTGTGCTTTCAAATGCTATCTTTCACTGTAGTTTTTAATTGGAATTGTCATGCTTGTGTTTCTATTTTATACCCCCAGGTATAGATAAGAATAGAGGCCTCACCCCAATGTGTACACAGGAGACCCCTGCTATGTCTGTCATTAACATTTTGTGATGTAAGTATGCAAGACTCTCTTGATGACTTCACAATATTTATCCCACACAGGTATGTGCTCTTCCTCCCATCAGGGAGTATAGGAGAGTCATACCTTGCTTTTTCTCCATATGTTGTGACAAATCATAGCTTGAGAGTCATTTAGGTATCAACATTGAAAGCCATGGCCAGGACTGTTTCTTCTTACATACCCTTCTACCTCCTTTCTTCCTCCTGCTCCATGAATTGCCACTGGAGGACTGATCACCTCCGAGACACACTCAGGTGACACGCTCATCTTTGTTTGCTGCCTCAATTTCCCCTTCTTGAGATGAAATCACATCTCACAGTCATTGACATGAAACTAAGCATCTCTTTTATTCATCTGCAGGTTGAAATATTCTACGTGTCTGACTTTGATTAAAATCTTTCTAAGGCAATAATGATGGTCTATTTTGCACTGCGACTTTTTGGTTTTATGTCCTCAGACCCCAGTGTGACAGCTGACATCTACCTGCCGAAAGAAATGAGTCAATTATTTAGCATAAATAGCTCTTCCCTTGTAGAAGAGTCTAATGAGAGACATAGGTGAGTAATTTAAATTTCTCAATAGTGTGATATGTTTTGATATTTAACGGCACAATATACTGATGTTTTTTAAACCAGTAAACTTGAAATTAATAATTTAATAAATATGTCTTAGTGTACCTACTATAATTAAAATATGAAATTATATTGTCTACAGTTATAATTACATACTATAATTTTACTCCAGTGTTTATCCCAAACATATATCACATGAGATTGGAGAAATTCTTAGCCAGGAGCAGTGAAAATGAGCATGACCTCTCTAAGCTACTCAACTCCTTCTCTTATTGTCTTGTTCCAAATTACCCTTTCATCCCTTGGTAACGTATTTCATCCACTAGAATAACAATATTCTGATATCAGATTTTATAACCTCACTTTAGACAATCCTGAGTCATGAAACAGCCCATGCCCCAGAATTAGCGGTGTAAAGTGTTTTCCTATTTACCATGTAAAAGCCTAACTAATAATAAAACCCCAGGGGAGTTCATTCTCTTCCAGGCAGCATATGAGGGTGAATACAAGGCATAACTTCTCTTTTCCTGGAACCTTAATTCCTCAGCAAAGGTGCCATTTAATGTCCAACCATAGATTTCAAAGTGGGGCAAAGCATCAACTTTTCCACCTCCTCCACAAACATCATTGCATTAATTCTTAACATTGATTATCCCAAATATTGATTGGATAGTCCCTTGGCCTTGAGGAGTCTCTGTGCTGTTATCATCCTGAGGCCATTTGTGTCAATCTTATACTTTGATCCCCTTCTGGTTTCGACACTCCTTGGTTTCCTGGGACTTGTTTGATTCTTCATACAACTTTACTCAGACTCCTGCACCTTGTAGTTTGAAGACTTGCCCTACATCTCCAGTTTGTCTCTTTGCTCCAAGTTTTCATCAATTTAGTTTATCTCAGTCTGAATTTTTGTTATATGGAAATGTGAATCTGTACTCTGCTTAATTGATGGGAAGTGAATTCAGCTAAACGGCTTACATTTTACTCATAAGGAGAGAATCAGCCTCTGGGGGCAAGTGCTGCCCCCACACAAATATCCTTTTATGTTTTTACCTCAGTGCCAATCACGTATGGCCATGGACTTGTGTGCTTACTGTATAGACACGGCACACATGGAGGTCCTGGGTCCCCTTGTTCTGCCTCCTTTAACACCTCTCTTCACGGCAGCCATGTATCCAATACCAGGCAATGGATCATATTGCTTTGCTTTCTTGTTCTCACTCAGGAGTAATTTCATTCCATCACCGGACATTTAGCAATACTTGGTGACATCTTTGGTTGTCAAATTGGGAGGTGAATACTAGGAACATCTGACTAATGCCTAGGGATGTTCTTAAGAACCATATAATCCACAGGAAATCTTTCTATACCCAAGAATTTTCCAGTCTCAAATGATAATGCTGCTGAGGTTGGGGAGCAGCAGCCAATGACTGTAACAAAATTCCTTTTTAATCTTTGACAGTTTCTTTTTCAAGCAGAAGTATCCATGATAACCAGCTTTGAGCAACAGTATTTAAATTGAAGTCATGTCATCATAGAGATATCAAAGTTGGTAAAATGTTTGCCTTTCTGGTATGAGGAGAAGTGTAACTGAAAGTATCTCCTTTTGTAAAATGTAAAATTTTATTTAACTTTGAGGTTTTCATGCATACATAAGATATATTTTGATAATTCCACATATTTCATTTTTGTCTTACATTTAAATAAGATACAATGACTGTACCTTCAGCAGTATGAGAAAAAAGCCTAAAGAATCCAAAAATTGGAAGCCTTTCTGAGTAGGAGCTGCTAATGTACATTCAGAAACAAATTACCTTAGCTCTCATATGTGATTAAACAACTAGAACCAACTATACATTTGCTGCCACTTCATAGCCTGGTGTGTGTTTGTGTGTGTGTGTGTGTGTGTGTGTGTGTGTGTGTGTGTGTGTGTGTGTGTGTGTGTAGGACAGGAGCTTAATGTGATCCTATGATCCTCATTCCAAAGCCCTTCCAATTTCCATCATTAGGCAGTGGGCTGTAGAAGAGTGAAATTTACTTTCTCAGTCAAAACACAATGTCAGAGCTTAGCCTCCAGGTCCCATTAAAGAAGTCATGGACTGTGTGAGAGCATTAGGTATCTGTAGCAGAGAGTTCATGAGGACATGCCAACTGCCTTAGGTATGACCACACAGTCACTGGGGAAATAGGACACTTGAGAGTTCATTGGATTCAGATGGGACAAAGATCCCTCTTATCTTAGTCTTGGACCAGGGAAGCCTAGGTTTGAATTGAATTCAGAGCACCAGCTGAAGAAGTTTGAAAGGAAAAATGAGCAGACATGAAGTCAGGAGTATGATCCCTAGATGTAAATCCCATAGGCTTGTTGATATCATTGGACTATCTTGTATTGCAATTATGTGTGTGTAAACAGTGGTAAGCAAATCCAGAGATGCTCTCCTTCACTGACACAGTCAGATCTGATAGGACATGGATAACTCTTTAATAGGTAGACTGCTGTAAACATCTGTATTATCAAGATGTGGAAGGGCTGAAGTCAAATTGCCTAAGCTACCTTGTTTTATGAAAATAAAAACTGTAGACAGTGCTTGTAATCCAGAAGCAATCCCAACAGTTTCAGACGCATCGTGGTGGCCATGAGTGGAAAAGGAGCAATTATCCTTCCCTTGAGAAAGACTGACTTCTCCCCAGAGCTCTTCAGAGTTGGGTTTCATAAGCCACAGTTGAAACTTTCAGACTTGGCTCCAGCCATTGTCAGGCACAACTATACTTCTTAGCAGTTTCACTATGTCAATTGACATGGGGTTAGAAGAGGATGTGCTGGGCGTGGGTGTGACCATAAGTCCCCAGATGGAGACCAGAGGGAAGTCAGAGTGGGTGGCATTTGTTTACTTCCTGAAGGGCCCTGCCAAGGATGCCTCCCAACTGCAAAGCTGCAATGCCTGCTAGAATTCCAGCTGTTGGAAGATGTGACAAGAAAAGCTCCTTGGTGTGTGTGTGATGTGAAACAGAATTGTCTGTTGTGATTCTCAGAAATTGATTCCTCAAAGTACTTGGTAGGGATGCTGCTGCTTTCTGGGTGAATAAAAAAGGAATTTATCCACTCCTCTAAGTATAATTAGCTTAGAGAATACACCAGATACTAAGTAGGTGAAGTCACCATGCAGAGTGCTTTGTACTCATTTTCTGGCAAAACAAAACCCAAAAGCTCACCCCACCTGCCATAGAAAACAACTATGGCATTATACACAGATAATCAAACAAATTATCTCCACATGACTGTTTTGGAAACCTCCAATACCTCTAAGTGTGGTATTTGACTTTAGAGAGATCCTACATTTTAAAATTTACCAGTATCTAACTGTAGTTTTGTTAAATGCACCTGTAGTTCTTGTTAAATTATTGAGTACAAGTTTTTAAGGTCTGCTGTAATTCCTAATAGTTAATGAAATTATCAATATCTTTATATAAAACAGAGGCCTCCTAAAGGAAGATTAGTAGTTAAAATGAGATGACACTATTTATTCCGTTTGCTGCTGAGTCTAATTGTAACTAAGCCTTCAAGACAGCAGCAATGAAGCAGGAGTCTACACATTCTTTTCTAAAGGTGACAAAGATATTATGCTCTGGACAAGCTAGCAAAGCAAAACAAAATGATGCCCCCTCCCAAAAAAACAGTTATCTCTATTTTGTACTGGGAATTGGAGACTGTACCCATCAAGCATGGCTACAAGTGTTATAAAGGATGTCACAACCTCTATTTGTCACTCCATACTCTGCTGGATACTATGCTGGATTCTTTGATCTTTTTCTAATGAACTTGATCAAATCCTACCCAGAAGCTAAAGATTTGCTTCCATCATACAAGTCAGCACAGTCCAAAGTGGGCAGAATTTCCATGAAAAAGGATGGCTTGGATTTCTCTTAGAAAATAGTGGCTGTCCTCATGCTTCAGAGAAAGACATCTGTCATTCAGGGATCCGTTCATATGTCTCTCCACCCCCAAATAACTTTCCACTGATAGTACGTGATAACAGATACTAAGTGCAAGTAGTGTCCCTCCTCCTTTACAGTACATCCCAGGAGAAGAAACAGAACTATTATTTACTATACTCAGGACAATACCAACATCTCCTTAAGGTGAATTGCTACAGAGATGACAATCAAGGGGACAAAAATAGTGAGATTGTAGGTGAGGAAAGGCCACTCTCATGAAGGACCATGTAGCAAAGATCCCCTGAGAACAATAGGAAGAAGATCACAGGGAGGATCATTCTAAGCTAGACTCAGCCAAACATGTATAACACACTGCAAGAAAACTTGCAGCGAATTGACCAGCACTGAGTGGTCAGACATGAGATTAGTGAGGTAGAAAGGGCCAGGAACCATAAAGTTTGAAAAGCCCAAGCAGGGAGACTGACTGAAACCATAGGAAGACATATATCTGATAGAAATGTGGTCAAATGAGTGTTTCATGAAGGTCATTGTGTCTGGCACACAGGTAGAGCTGTAGGGAGTGAGGAGGCAATAGCTGCAAGAAAGGCAGTGCTGCAAAGGAATGTCCAGAGGATTTAGATGGGTCAAGAGTCACATGAAGATGTCATGCATAGAAGACAGAGGGAAGGCATGAGACATGCACAGAGGTGGGAATCACCACTATGTTCATCCATTCATCATTCAACAAGAGCCACAAAGCACTCACTTTCCTGTGCACTTGTAGGGAAAATATAAGAAAGCCAAGTCCCTGATCTCAGGAACCCAAAGTCATGATAGAGAAGACTTATAGAAACAAAACACATTTTATTAAATACTGTAATGAAGGAATGTACATGGAGGAAGAAAGAGTCCAAGGAAGATCGATTAATTCTGTTTTAAAATTAAATAATGTCATGCTTTTGGCAGACATTACTTTTATTGAAAACCAGTCATTGGTCTACTGGGTCAGATTAATATTAAAAAGACCAATAAAATTTATGTTAGTCAAATGATCAGATTCATGTTTTAGATTAAATTGTTCAATGACTCTGGGCTACTCACTCCAACTATTTCCACATCTATAAAACCATTTAGGTCTTTAGCTTCTAACACTGAACCTCCATGGAGGTTGTGAATGGTGATTGGCCTCGCCTTCTCAGATACTTCAGGAAAGAATGTGGAGTGCGTAGGACCAACCAGGTGATTCTGCTTGGATGAGTGGTGATGAGGAAGAGATTGTACTATCTCCAAAATGCTACATATTATAGTCTTCTTAAGTGACCTGAAGTATTACATACAGAAAAACTATACCTTGAGCAGTCCCATGACCTTTAGCAAATGCAGGAACCTTACCATTTCTCAAAGTGCTCCATAATATCAACAACTCCTCACACTCCAAATGCACATTCAACTCTGCCAAAGTCTGGTCCCTTTTCTCTCTCTTCAGTATTTGTCTTTTCCAGAATGTCAGGTCAGTAAAGGAGAATGTATGAAGAACTTATTTGAATGCATGTCTTTGACTTGACCTCATGTTCTTAAGATTGAACCCGTTGCTATTTGTATTGGTTATTTTACTCCCCTGCTAAAAAGAATTACTTTGAACAGACATACGGCATTTCACCAGCTCTGCTGTTGAAAGACATTTGGATTGTTTCCAGTTGGGGGCAATCATTAATGAAGTTACTGTAACGTCCACTGTTTTTATTTTTGCATTGTTTTTGTGGTTGTCATTGATTTGCTTGTCTTCTGAGACAGTCTCTAGGAAGCCCAGGCTGCCTTGACTTCTGTGTACTCAATATCCTCCTCTGTACTGGGATTACAGGTGCATGCACAATGAATAGATGGCTTTGTAGTTTCAGTAAACATATGTTTTCATTTATTTTGGACAAATACTTTGGAGAACATTCCTGTGCCATACACACTAAGTGTACTTTCTTTATAAAGCCATGTTGGGCTGTTTTCCAGGTTGTGCTGTTTACATTTCCAGTAGGAGGTCAGGAAATTAAAAGTTTTTCTGCAGATACTAGACAGTTCTGACTTCTCAATTTTGCTGTTCTTATGGGCATCACATTGTCATTAATATTATCTTAATAAATGAATGAATACATTTTTCCTGTGTTAGTCCTCTTATGATGAAATATAAAATATATATTTCTGTGATATAAACTAGCCAATACATATTTGATCTACTCTTTACAGTGCTAAAGATGTAAAAATAATCACAGCTCTATGACTGCCCTTCAAACATTTTATTGTGCAAGCAGACAAATTTGTGGAGAATATAAGTGCTTTTCATGGTGTTTTCAATAAGATAAAGTTATAATTTTTTCTAACAATTGAAAAAAACTTTAAAAAATACATAGTCTTCAAGAGGCCTTTAGAATTTAATTTTGAAAGGCAGATACACATAAGGAGTGTCAAGTACTAGATACCTTCAGGGACATTAAGAAGTAGATCGACAGCTAGGGAGCCTACATGGGACTGACCTATGCCCTCTGTGTATATGTGACAGCTGTGTAGCTTGACCTACTTGTGGGGCTCCTAGCACTGGGATCAGGACCTGTCCTTGGTGCTTGAACTGGCTTTTCCGGAAGCTACTTCCCATGCTGGGATGCCTCACCAACCATGATGCAGGGGGAGGAGCTTGGTCCTTCCACAACTTGATGTGTCATGCTTTGTTGAAATTCCATGGGACGCCTGCCTCTTTCTGAACTGAGATGAAAGAGAAATGGTCAGGGTGAGGGTTGGGGGAGGTAGATAGGATGTAGGGGAGGAAATGAGAGGATAGGAGAGAGGGGAAACTATGGTCAGTATGTAAAAATTAATAGTAATAATATTAATGAAGAAGTAGAATTTTGTTGGGGAGATGTATACACATTTGACCACAGGTACATGTGGTGATATGTTGTATATTTAATAGAATCAGTCTGGAATATCAGGGAAGAAATCCACCCACAGTCAATTCAGAAGAGTATGGGGCAAAAGGGGGGAGAAATGGGGGGTTAGCCAAAAATTAAAGATATATGGAAAGTCAAATTATATATATATATGATAGCAATATATATGTATATATAATAGCAATATATATATGATAGCAATATATAGTATATATATATATATATATATATACTAGAACAGAAAATATTTTTATGGTTTCTTAGTGTTAACTATTCTCCTGTAGCATGGGAGGCCAGGAGTCATTTGTTCTTAGTCTTCTAGTTTTACATGTGAATTTTGTCACTTTCTAGCTGTGACCAGGAGTGTCATTTAGCTCTCTTTACGGCTTAGTATTCACATCCTTAAGATAGAAAAATAAGTTTATTCTTACAGTTCATATAAAGGTCAAATGGAATATTTAATGAAAATAAAATGCTTAACAGAGTGACCTGACCTATAGCTTGAACCTGATAAACATCAGACAAAAATAACGATGTCTTTTATATGGTGCCCATACAGGAAAGAATGAAAAGCTTTATATTTTTGAGCTAGCTACAAAAAGAAAATCACATCATATCTTTTTTCTGAGACTTCTACTTTCTTTTGGCTCTGAGTTTCTTTTATTACAAACAGAATTCGTGAAACATTTGTGTGTGTGAATAAATGTGCATGTGTGTATGTATGAGTGAGAGCATGTGTGTGTGAATGTAGTGTATGTGAGTGAACATGTGTATGTATGAGTGCTCATGTAAGTGAATGTGAGGGTGTGTAAGTATTGCATGTATATATGTGTGAGTGCATGTGTGTATTTGTGAGTGTATGTGTGTATGAGTACATAAGTGTGAGAGATAGCATGTGTATGTATGGGGTGTTTGTATATGTGTGTGTGTGTGTGTGTGTGTGTGTGTGTGTGAAAGAGAGAGAGAGAGGGGATAGAGAGAGAGAGAGAGAGAGAGAGGTGCCTACAGCAATTGATAGACATATCCATAAGAACAATTGTTGTGCACCAGTCTCTGAAATACAGCACAGTGTTTGAGAACATAGTATTTTTTTCCTTTCCCCATGTTCTTTCATCTCATATGTGATCTACTATCCCCTTTTGTTATATATATTTTAGTTGGGTTGGCACAAACCTGCATTATGAAATACTCACAATTTTTTGCAAACCATTTATCTGCTATTACCATAGACAATTGCCATATTTTGTTTTGTTTTTTTTTTTTTGACCATTCACTCTATCCATTATTCCCAATACTGAATATTATTGAGTGTAATTTGGGTTGGTCATTTTTTGTGTGGTTGCTTCTTTTAGGGATTCAGTCTATTTAAAAATTTTCCTTTGTTATATGTAAATTCTCATCCAACAAGACTTGATTAGCAATTGCAAAATCACAATAGCAGAATCTAATTATATATGTATACATAGTATATGTTTTTATACACATACAGTGCTCATTTATCTTTTCAAATATCTATACCCAGTGTTTAGTCATTACTTTTCCACTGATTTCATTTTACATATGGTGCGATCTCTGCTCTTATTGCATTGGAATTTAGAAGACACAGAGAAGACATTTAGATGATATTGGTCATGCATGTTCTTTTACAGCTTTCTAGACTCATTGTCTCATCAGTAGGTACAGAATGTTTTGTGTATATGTAGACTACTGGACTTGCAATGTTGTCCCCTTAAGATATTGTAGGTTTGGCTAAACAACTTCCTCATATTACAGATAAATCTGATATTTCATAGTTTTAGCCAGCTATGGAAATAATCAATTGTTCCTTTTATTTTTAGAGATTAAGTGTGTGTGTGTGTGTGTGTGTGTGTGTGTGTGTGTGTGTGTGTGCTCCTCTTAACATGGTAAAGTGTGTATAGTTGCCTGCAGAGGCCAGAAGAGAACATCCAATCTTCCCACATTGAAAGTACAGAGTTGTTCAATTGGCTTGGTGTGTCCATAAGACAGTCAGAAGATGGGCCCAGAGTGGAAGTTATTTCTGGAATAAAGGGAAGTCTTGTAACAATTACCCATGACAAACCTAGAAATTCTTGCTCAGTACTTGTGTGCTATGCTTTGTTTCTCACTATTTGGCTCAGGCCTATTTCAAGCACGTGGTCCTCCTTCTCCAGCCTCCCAAATGCTGCTGGTACTGGTATGGGGCAGTGTTCACCTTTAAACTTCATCTCATTTTGTAGATTCCCTTTATAACAAATTGCCCCTGAAATTTTTAAACTTCTAAGAGTTGTCCCTAAAAGACCTGGGAAAACTTTGCATTCTGCAGTGCAATTGCCTATCTTGTCTTCTAATGGTGTCTGCTGTCAGAAACCAACCATGAATAAAGTGAAGTGAAAATTAAAAAAAGAAAGAAAGGAATTACAAGTGTGTTATGATCTGTTATGATAAGAATTGAACTCTGGTCCTTTGCAAAAGCAATAATCACCTCTAACTGCTAATCAATCCTTCTAGCCCCATAAAGAATTGTGGTGGGACTGTTCTCTGTAAAGGAGCTGTTTTGGCCTATGTAGAGCACCATAGAAGTGGGTGAAGGATCAAAAGAGAGACAGGTAGAAGGAGGGAAGAGCTAGTCAGTCTCCATCTGACCCCCAAAGAAGAACCATGTAAGGAATCCAGGTGAGCTATGGGCCAGGACATGTGGCAGATAGAATACTAGAAATGATTAAATTAAGATAAAAAAAAGCTAGCTAGCAATGTGCCTAAGACATAGACCAAACAATATAAAATTAATATAAGCATCTGATTCAGTTTTTTGGGGGATAAAAGCCTGTGGTGGAAATGTTCTCTTGTATGCTGTAAATAAAGGACTGTTTTGGCCTATGCATAGCACTGTAGAAGTGGGTGGAAAATCAGAGGACAGGCAGGTAGGAGAAGGGTGGAGTTAGTCAGTCACCATCCGACCCCTAAAGGAGGAACATGTAGAGGTACAGGTGAGCCACGGGCTGAGCCATGTGGTGGGAAGATTAATGGAAATGTGTTGAAATAAGATGAAGGAGCTAGCTAGTAATGGGCTTAAGGTATGGGCCAAACAGTTTAAAGGATATAAGAGTGTGATTCATTTCTTTGGGGGACAAAGCCACCGCGAACCAGGTTCCAACCACCACTGCGCGCACCAAGTCACAAACCTCCCGGACCCAAAACGGGCCAGGAAAAACTTACTACAACAAAAGCCACCTTGGGCAAAGTCCTAACCTATGGCCCAAATGGGTCTGGAACTCTCTTACGACAGATGGTGTCCCAACATAGGCCGAACACTTACATAAAGCCTAAAAAAGTTTAAAAAGCATTCTAGACCATTGAAACAGAGCCAAAAGTAGCTTTCTTAATTGCATATATAAATTGATTTATGGTACAGAGACAGCATGGTGCATAGGCTAAAATTTTAAAATGGCACATCAGCAGCACACAGCTTAAACCCCTACATTTCAAGGAAGACTTGACATAAGTGTTATTGATTTAAGGTTTCTGCTTATACTGAACAGAAAGGAAACAGAGTCAAAAATGGTTTTTCTGGTAGCAGCATTTCCTGAGTCCGCTCTGGTTGCTAGCAGCAAGAGAGATGCAGTGGGCACCTCCGCCATATTGAAACATCTCCAAAAGGGGCAGAGTCAGCAATCACAGTGATCCTAGCATTTTAAAAGTTCTTCTGGTTAGAAAATGATTAAGAATTCTCAACAGATTTAGACTCACAAAACCTCTAAACGGGGCACAATGTGTGTAAAATACGCATAGGCTTCAGACAGGAAAAAAAAAGGGTAAAGAAAGCCCTTAAAAAAGAGAAATAGGAATAAAAATAAAAAGGCCACATAAAGATGGTAGAGAAACAAAGAGTCTAGATTATGGTTATTGTGTTTTCTTTTAATTTTTTGACTTTTAATGAGCTAACTGCAAAAAGATGGTTGATTGCTAAAGCTGCTAAGTTAGACAAACATATATTTTAAAGATATCTTGACTTTGAAATCTGTTTATAAGAATATGTTGCTTGGGAAAAGAGTTTCTGTTTTTGTTTCCACAGAAGATCAAAACCTGTGGATTGGTTCCAGGCAAGTGTGGTTTCATTTGCCAAGGCCACCTCAAAAATCTCTGATGGGAAGATTAGCTTCTAAGATGCCAGTTGAGATAATCCAGCCTCAAGACCCTATGAGATTGCCAGCGTCCTTGATCAGCAGGAAGTAGTAAAAGAAAGAAAGCTACACCCGACTTCCCCAAAATATTACTTATTAATGTTTGTTTTTATTATAAATGGTTAATGGTCATAGCCAATCTCTTTAAAAAAGTGGGGGGGAGAATATGATATAGGAATGATTTAAAAAGATAAATGTATTTTGGCTTAATTGATACAAACTTAAAGTCAATTTTGTTACGCTGTATATATTTTTCTACTCTTGATTAAGGCACGATGCTTATGTAACTCATTTTAAATTGTCATCTATAATTGAGAAATGCAGATTAATAGTCATCTATGACAAACAAATTTATAGTCATGTTAGCTAGGTTTTTGTAGGTATACAAAGACATATTTCAATTAGATAGGTAGTCTTCAAACACTTCAAAGACATGCAGAATATGGCATTTAAAATATTTTAAGAACTTAGACTTTTCTGGAAAAAGAGACAGGTCTGCTCCTGGCAGTACCAATGTATTTCAAGAAAATGATGAACATTGAAAAAACTTGATGTGGAATTTACTTTGTGGTAACAGTTCACCACTGAACAAGAAACTGTTCTGGTATTGACTGCTTGATAGTATGCTGTATAAACTACACATGCAAGTTCCATAGGAAAGTGACCTCTGAACTTTGCAGAACAAGCTGAGATGGTCTTTCAGGTTCCTGCTTTGCAGAAAAAATATTTCCAGGCATTCTTTTAGACACAAGGAGAAATGACTGACAGACTATGCCAGATTTCCTACCTCACTATAAGGTATGCCAGAGACTTTGGATCTGTAGGCTGAAGATGGTGCCTCAACGTTACAAAGGAACTTTGGGTGACTGTCCAGGCAGACAGGTGTTATCTCTGTCATTTTCTAGACTTTGGAAGTTGCTTGTACTTCCTGTTTATTTGGGTAATATTACCCAAATAATATTATGTCCTTCTGTGGTCTTTGATGTAGTTAAAGATTTAAGAACTATAGGTATAGTTTTTCTTAGATATTTTATAAGGTATATTAGATATGAAACTTTAGACTCACAAGGATAAGGTAGATAATGGAATATTTTCTTTAAGTCTGTTAATTACAAATGGACTAGATATTGTAACTGTAATTTTTGCTTGATAGTTATTCTGTTGTATGTAATCTTGCTATATGGAAATTAAAACCTTCCTTTTCGATTAGACAGAAAAGAGGAAGTGTGGTGGAAATTTTCTCTGTATTCTGTAAATAAAGTAACTGATTTAGCCTATGTGGCACACCATAGAAGTAGGTGGAGGATAAGAGGAGAGACAGGTAGAAGGAGGTCAGAGTTAGTCAGTCTCCATCTGAACTCCAAAGAAGAACCATGTAAGGAATCCAAGCAAGCCACAGGCCGGGCCACATGGCAGATAGAAGACCAGAAATGAGTTGAATTAAGATGAAAGAGCTAGCTAATAATGTAATTAAGACATAGGCCAAACAATATAAAATTAATATAAGCATCTGATTCATTTCTTTAGAAAAAAAAGCCATTGTGGGCAAGGTCTAAACTTCTGGCCTAAATGGGTCCAAAAATCTCACTACAACAAGAATCAGTCATCTAAGCAGAAACTTTGAGGGGCTTTATGTGGCTTAGGATTTAGAAATTTCAAAAATTTAGAATTTTTCTAGGAGTGTTTTTTTTCTTATGCTCAGCAAAAAAATGAAACTTAAATTTATCTTCCTATAGCTCAAAGACATTATGGTGTGTCTCCTCTGACTTATTGCTTTCCTTAGGCCCCTCCTCTTTTCTTCCTGTTAATCCAGTATTTTCAATTATGTTCCCCAGCTCATTCCTCCCATGTCTTCCTTCTTTTCTGAGCCAATCTTTGTGTTTCTGTGTTGTTTTATGACACCTTTCAGCAACTTCATTGTTGAAGCCATCAATTCAAATCTTGGCAAGTTTATCTTAGTTTATAATTTATATATTGATTTTTTTAAAACTGCAAAATCATTAGCTTCTAAATGATCTTTTGCCTAAATGGTCAGGAATTTAAGGTCCCTTTAAGATCTATATTCCTTAACCTATGCTGAAAATGAAAATTGTCCCCCACATAAGGAGAATCTCCATGAAGTCATTTCCACAGGAGACAGACAGACCCATATATGTGTGAAACATATAAGGCAGCAACACTTGGACCCTTGGGCCTCTGTTCCTAGATGTTTAAAAGAATCCAATATACTCTTATGATGATGCTATTAACCAAGGCATATTTTAAATGGATAACAAAATTTTATTTTCCTACGTCTCTGTACCCAGCTCCTGTAAGGTAGACTTAACAGTACTGTGTTAATAAACGTAAATGTACCTGAGCTGGGTAAGGTATGGCAAACCCTCTTTTAGCACTGTCACATGTAGGAGACATGCAGACACAATCATCATGAAGGGTCTGGTGCTGTAGCAAATACTTCATCCAGAGATCAAGAGGGCTCTTCATTTTCTCCTGTTGCCCTCTATAAAATGCCCCATACTCCTCTCTTCTATCTTTTATTTGATTTAGAATATAGATTTGGTCAAAGTGTAACAAAAGGCCAAAGCAAGATGAGGTACAGTTGTGTGCTTCAGAGAGTAGGGAAGGTCTATTTTGAGGCATAAAGAGAAAGAAATGGAAGAGGGGCAGAGGAGGGTAGCTTGTTGTTGAAGAGGAACCTTGGGAGATGGTTTCAGACCATGTTCCCATGAAGAGCTTAGGGAGAATCTGAATGGATCAGACTTTGCATTGCCATTGTGAAGTCTTCAAATTCCTCAAGGCCTGAGTTAGCTGATGACCATAGGAGTTATGTGCCATGTATTTTTCATCTCACAATAAGGAACTATTGCCTAGTTAATGCACGAACTATTATGAAATTAAATTATAACAAAGTTAAATGAATTGGTAAGTTTATTATCTACTTGAGTTACTGTAGAATCCTGACAGGCAATATTATAAAAGGTGTTATCAGTAATGACATTCAGACTCCATGTAGATAGTCTAGCTGTGCATCATACTCAAACCAGGATAAAAATCAGAAAAACTCAGACTGGGTAATGTTTTACCACTAAGATATTGTGGGAATATCTGATGAGTGTCTCTCAAAAGGGCCAGAGTCATAAGAGAATCAAAGACTGAGAAAGAATCATTGAGTAGAGACTATTGTAATAGAGTAACAGGAGCAGGATGCAGTTTTCTGAATTTGATACCTGAAAAACAAAATACTGTGAAAAATAAATTGATGACTCTCAAATAAAATTTTACTTAAATCAAATGCTGACATTGATGTCTTACTTTGGATAAATAGTATTAATTTATAGTACTCACCTTGACTCAGATTATGTAGATATAGTTTTATTACTCCCCTTTTTAGTTGCTTACAAATGCAGGGACCTTAGGAGACTAATTATCTCATGAGTATTTATTGAGCACCAACTCTATAACCAATGTGTATAGCTGACTTCTGCTCTGCTGTCATTAATATAATGGGATACAGTAGCTATCACTGCTGGGGGAATTATGTCCTAGGAACTGTTTCTTTTTTTACTGACTTCATTTCCTCCATTTTTGTAGACATCTACAAGTCAAGTGTAATCAATACATTGAAGACTTCATTTTTTTTTCATGTTGAACTTTGTTTTTACTTCACTAATGGGTTGGTTTTTGCTTCTTTGTTTGGTAGCTCTGAATTCTTGCACTCAAGTGGTATCTTTGCTATCCATATTATTATAAATTAAGCCCATCTCTAAAGTGATTCATAGGATACAGAATACAGCTGGATGCATACCTTTATCCCTGCCCTCAATCAAGTCCAAACCGGATGATGGGGAGAACAATGGGAGATAGCATCAGTTTCTTCACCAACAAAATCTGCAAGAAATTGTATTTCCCCTTCCCCTAAAACTTGATTGGAATTCAAGAATCATGAAGGAAACCTATGTAAGAGGACAGGGTATTTGGGAAAGGGAAGAGGAGGAACAGACTAAGCTGAGCCAAGGGTCTTGCTCTCCCTTGCTTTCTTCCTCTGCAAAGATACATGGGGAGGAAGGAAGTGGAGCATTAGCAAGCGTGTGTTGATTCCTGACAGATATGAGATAATTCCCGTCAGCTATGGTCCCATCATTGTTAGATTTGCCATTGGAAGCTGACTATATTTATTCTCTATTTGGTAGTCAGAGGGACTTTGGGCAGCATCCAGATCTATGCTGGCCACGAATATATTGTCATAGAGATATCCACAGGAGAAAGCAGACTTTTCTCTAGGACACAAAGCATCTCAGAACATAGTAGGCATTCACGCTAACTTTTTAAAATTTATGTAAAGATGTTCAAGTCAACTAAAATTATGTTGCTGAACAGTATCTTGTCTTTCTAGAGAAATGAAGCATTATGATATTTCTTCTTGAAAAAAAGCCCTTAAATCATTGATAAGCATTATTATGGGAAGCTTTCTTGGTTAGATGTCAAGAGACTCAAATCTTCAAGTTTACCTGAAGAGGGTCCTCAAGAAAAAAAAACTGCTTGATGAGGATTGTGGAAATTGATTTAAAGTAAAAATTGGGGTGGTTAATATGAAATTAATATTTATTGACTATGGTGTGGAAAGGAAGAAAGAATGGCAGAAACAGGCAATCAGACTCAGGGTAAAAAGTACTGAAATAAATTCACCAAATGTATAAGGACAAGAAAATGTAACATCTGTGTATAATTAGTTAAATAAAAAGCAAGAAGCAAATACCACTCCACTTCATACCATTCACAAAACTGAGTTTTAGTTGGCTACTTCTAGCTAAAGTAGATAGGATTATATGGCATGCCAGTCACATCAGACAGACATATCAACAAGCTGATCACTGCTCAACAATATCCACATTGACATGAACTGGGGAGTGTCTCTAGAAGAGGGACTTTTTACTAAGTGTTGAGGAAGAGTTGGTGTTCATACCTGCAGTGCTGTAGAACTTCAGCATTCTGCTACTCGGTAGTATGTGATTGTGGGAGACAATCAGAGTATTGTTCTGATTTATAAATTATAGCTCCACAATAAAACACTTGAAATATGTGTATCACAAGATAAGGGTCTTCTATAGAAATTGGACAGAGAAGGGAAAATAACTTTAAGAAATAGAAGCAAATAATGAGAAACATAGAGAATCATAGAACATGCACATATATGTGTACATGTATGAGACATTTGAGAATCTGAAAGAAAGGTAGATCTGAGATAATTCACAAAGCAATAATAGAAAGAAACATTTCTGGATAAAACAAAAAGTTTAGACTTCTAAGTAAAAGAGTTCATCCTGCAGAAAAAAAAAAAAAAAAAAAACTTTATAGATCAAAATTTCTCTAGGCAATATGTTGATGATTCAAATCTAAAGCCCAAGCCTTCAATAGAAGTTGGAAAGTAAGGTAGATTGACTGATAGATTCCAAGCCATGGAATATTCATATACTGACATCAGCTTAAGCTTCTGAAAAATCAGAAACTATAGTGCTTGAGGGTAAAGGATGACGGCTCCCCAATTCTTTCTCTGGTGATTCTGAATGAGGCAGAGGAACAGTGTCTCAGGCAGACAGGGCTCAGAACACAGGCAATCCGCCGTCTCTTGCTGAGAAAATTACTCTAAGTCAGTCTACCTGAGCAAAAGATAAATCAATATAAACAACTGGAGAGCGAGGACGTTGTGGTAACACAGGATTGATGGCGTCCCTTTGGGCATTGTACTTCTTAGTCTGTATTGAGTTCTTTCCACTGCTTGACAAATAGTAGGGCATATGGCATGTGGCAAGCTCTTCCTTTTAAACAGGAGAGATGTTGCACGCTAGTAAGACAGGACAAATGAGCTTGTCCCCTCCCACCAGCCCCAGAGGAAAACCAGAGTAGAACTCTATTGGAACACACTCATTCTTTTCATCTGCTTGAACTGTGGTCAGTCGGGATCTAATCATAGCTGGCCCCAGGAGGGTGCCTGGATCTTAGGCTGGCTTTTGGAATATTCTGCACAGATCTGTCTGCATGTTACTGGAAAGTGAGTGGCCTAGGAATGGAGTCTATGTCTGTGATTCTTTTATCTTCAGCATTTCTTTACAATCAGAAACAACTTCTCTACATTAAACTGATGAAATCTAAACCTGCTTTCACTACATTATTACTTTCTCATTTACATCCTATGAACAGATAAGTAAGCCAGGGCTGTAGGGAAACCTTGCTGAAGTGTATTACGAAGTTTTATCGTTCAATACTCTGAAGTTTTCTGGTAGAGTCTATTAATCAGCAAGGATTTTCAGTAGCAGGGAGATTCTTTATACAAAGCACAGCATGCCTGAAGCAGCTGATCTTTCACAGGACACTCTTCTAGTTTTTCAGTCCAGCCAGGATAAACTGCCTCTGAATGATACTAATGCATTCACAAGAATGCCTTCCCGACAGAAGTCCTGTAACAATTAAACAGGGCTGTCCAATTACCAGGAGATAAAGAGTCCACACAGTGAGAACTAAAATATATGTATGTACTAAAAACAAAACAAAAAACAGACGAGGAAGCACCCAGGCTATCCTTGCAAGGTGGGAAGGTGTGCAGGCTTCTTCATGCAATATGATCCTTCCAGTCTTTATTCTGTAATCATGTCATAATCATGAAGATCTGGGACTTTAATTTCATCCCTAGGGGAAAATTGTGGATATTGGCACCTTGACAAGTGTAACAGTATAAAAGGACAATTACCTTA
The DNA here is from genome assembly GCA_004025045.1 of Sigmodon hispidus. Lineage (NCBI taxonomy): Eukaryota > Metazoa > Chordata > Mammalia > Rodentia > Cricetidae > Sigmodon > Sigmodon hispidus. The sequence continues at coordinate 64,480 of PVIH01000078.1, read as the reverse complement.
GGCTCGTACACTTTTTTTTCCTCTTTGCAGCTTTCCAAGAAAGAATTAAACTCTCAAGATTCTAGAAAAATTAGGATGTGGTATCATATACAGTTTTTCTTCCTCAACAATAAAAGCTCTAAAAACCTCTGTGCTCCTCAATCAACTTCTCCCCTTGGAAATGTAACCACAATTCATTCCCTTTAGCTCACTGAACATGAATATTTGAGCATCTACGGGACATCCTTTGTGGTGAGCTCTGGGAAGCAGGCTGTGATCGTCCTGAGAAAGAAACTCTTGAGGTCTGAACAGAAGTTCTGCAGCATTTCACACAGGGTTGAATATGTTACTGATCTCCTCGATCTGATTTTCTTGTTTGTGACATGAGGAAAATGGGAACAGCAGCTCAAGTTATTTCAAGAATTAAAGAAATGTTTGTTCAGGTTGAAATTGTGTAGATGAGATTCCAAGAGCCACTGAGGAGATGGCTGAATCAGTAATGTCAAGTCAGTAAGTACCAACATGAGAACCTGAGTTTGGCGCTCCAGACCCCACATGAAAACCCAAGTATAGTGATGTGTGCATGTAATCCTAGCACCGTGAAGGGAGAAGCCAGGGAGATTCTTGGGGTGAAAACTAACAAATCCAGAGAGCTCTAAGTTTTCTGAAACCCTGTCTCAAAAATTAAGGTGCAGAGAGCAATAGGGGGGAAGCCCAATGCCACCCCTTACCTCCCTACAGGCACATGCATACACATATGCAAACAGGCACAAACACAGGCACATACATATATGTAGGAACAAATGAATTAGTAATTAATAACGTAAGTGAATAAAATTAAAATAAAATAAAACAAATATATTTATAGACTCTTGTTGTTTTTCTGTGTGTGAGAAAGATAGAAAGGGAGAGTGAAAGGGGAGAGAGAGAAAGAGAGAGAGAGAGAGAGAGAGAGAGAGAGAGAGAGAGAGAGAGAGAGAGAGAGAGAACATGCCACAGTGTATATGTGGAGGTCAGAGATCAAATTTGTATGTCAATCTTCACCTTCTACCTTGTTCAAACCAGGTCTCCTCCCTCTCTCTATTTCTCATTCTTTCTACTTTGTACACTATCCTAGCTGACTCACAAGCTGCTTAGGATCCTCCTGTCTCCATTTCTTATGTCACTGTAGGAGTGCTGGGCTTAAAATGTTGTCCATATGTCCAGCAGTTATGAGGATCTGGGGAATCTGAATGGCCAGCACTTATGCCCACTGATCCCTCTCCCCAGTCTAGTATGCCTGTATCTGTAGGATATTATAAATTGACATTAAAACAATATAATCTGGAAGAAGACACTGTTGGATCTTCCTTCCTATTGGTCGAGCTTCTCTCTTTAAGGCCTCACTAAACCTAAGCATCTCTTACATACTCAGGGTTTATTGTCCTCCAAACTCTGCTCTTGGCTCAGCAGCAGCTGATTTGCTGCAGTCAACACTGTAACCAAAGGCTATAAACATTTCCGAGACAGTATTTAGAATGACTATATGTCATCTTCTATTTTTGTTAGAAAGTCATAATCAAGACCAGAATCCCCATCTTAGAAGGAAGGTACACAATGTATTCCAATAGAACTTTCTAATTAACCAAATAACACAAATCTTAAGCTGTTTTTCAAAATTAAAGCAAAGACATAATAGTAGCAAAAAAAAAACCCAAGCTGTAGTCTTTCTGTAAAGACCTTCTGAGTTCTTGTTACCCAAGAAGAATTACACACTGAACTTGGATGTTCTGACTTCATTATTCTTGCCTGCACTTAATAAGCAGAACTGAATATCCACACTGAAGAATGCTTGAACTAGCTCTAAGTAATCACTAAATATTTTGTAATTTTTGCAACCTGGTTGCTGAGACCAGGGCTAGCACTTTGAAATTCACTTGAAATAGATCACAGGGATTCTCACCCTAGGGAAACTGGTAAATGCTACAAACTGGGAATTCCCCCTCACATGAGTCAGGCTGCAAGCTGCACTAAACACTAACATCTCCCACTGTGAAAAGTTTCCAAATGAAGTAGCAGCAGCCAGGAGGATGTAGTCACCTCAAGAGCAGGTTCTTGGCCCCCATACAAAATTAATAAATTATACTCTCTCTTGTGAGCTTGGAATGTATATTTTGGAAGAAAAATATAGCTACCACAAAATTGGAATAAGCATTTTGAAAGAATCTACAAAAACAGAAATACATTCATAGAAATATTAGGGAAAGAAAGATAATGGGTTATGGAAATAAAACTAAACAGTAACAAAAGCTGGTCAAATAGAGGTCTGGCTGAGATAAGAAAATACGTCAATATTCATGATATTTAACCCTTCTACATTAGATAAAGTATGGAATAGGAAGGAGATTAAATGCACGTTTAGTTGTTGTGTGTGTAGTGCAGGCAGGAGAAGGTAAAGCTCAGAGGGCAATCCTTCTGGAGTCAGCTCTCCCTTCCAGCAGTTCAGGCAGGGTCCCCGTAGGTCCCTCTGTCAGTCTCTGCACCCTGGGCTAGCTATCCTGCAACCTTCCAGGTGATGATTTTGTCTATCTCCCTCCATCTCACTATAGGAATTCAGAGGTGACAGGGGTGAAGTGGTCCATCTAGCTTCCTCTTCCCCCGTAGGTTCATGTCATCAAGCCCAAATGACAAGTGCCCACGAGTGGGTCATGTCACTGGCCTCACAAGGTACTTCAGATCCTGCAAATTACTGAAGGAAAAAGCTTCATGCTACTGATGTCTGTGGTCCAAACAGCTAATCTCAATGTTTGCATAGATCACATGTTCTATAACATGCAGGTGAGTGCCTAAATAGGTGAATATAATGATAACAAAAATATTAATATTAAATACAAATGTAATCTTTTAGAGGAGTTATCATTAATCATGGATACCTGTAAGAGTGCTTGAAATGAACATTAGCTACATCATCACCACTTGGGAATTCCCAGGATTTTTCATCCCACCGAGATTCACTAGCCCTTTGCCTAACCCTCCATGATGACACAGCAATTTGCTTCTCACGTCCCCACCATTAATGTATCCTTGGCTTCCCTTGGCCTCTGTTTTCATGACTGTCTCCCTTCAGGCAGAGTCTTCACATTGTTTCCTCTTCCTTGTGACGTCAACTTGCCTCAGTTTTTGCTTCCACAGCACTTCACTCAAATATCATCAGCTCAGAAATCTTTCTATGAATATTATGGTTTGGATCCAAAATGTCTATGCATGCTCACATGTTTATTGCTTACTCTCCAACTGTGTTCTCTTTGGGGTGATATCAGGTCTTTGTGTGGTGGTCTCTGGAGCAACTTGGCCACTGAGATCAGGACATATTGCTGCTGGTTCTAGCTTGCTAGCTTTCTACTTCTTGGCCCATCACCATGGGGTCCTGCCTATTGCTGTACCTTCTCTGCCTAATGGAGAAAACTGACTGAGCTTGTGCAATAAAATAAACCCTTTCCTCCTTAAGGAATTTCAAAGACCATTTTGTCACAATGAGTGAGAGAAAATATCTAATACACAGGCCATACTATCAGGTAGGAAGCAAGTCACTGATACACTGATACAATGACTGATACCCTTAATCATTCTGTTTGTCTGAATACCACTTACCACTTTCCTATATTCAATTTTCTTTGCTCAGCGATTTATTGGTTGTCCTTAATTCTTTGTCTACTAAAGTTAATAAGGTTGGGATTTTGTCCACCTTATGCAACATCACCCTTGGTGCCTGAATAATGCCTGTCACAACAGAATCTCATTAAACTTTGGATGCTTGGTGACTGATTGTGAGACAGACTTCATTTAAAACAAAAGATTAGCTGGCTAATGCAACACACTAAAGGGACATGCAGATTTATAGAGGAGATACCTCTCCTCTTCCTTGGTAAAATCATGGTTATAGCACTCCAAACACAACATTTCTCCAGTGCGAACCACTTCTAGGTTCTGAGTAATAGAGGCAGGACATAGGATATACAATCACAATATGTCCAAAAGCTAAAATATATTTTCTCCTCCCAACTTTATCCTTTCTAAGTTTCTGGCATTGGCAAGTCAGAAAGTGAGGCTTTATCATGCTTCCATATTTATTCTGTGAACTACTACTCTTATAGATATCATCAAAAAACAAAAGTAATCATGTCATGTCCTTAGTAAAACTCTTCAAGGCCTAAAGCCCACACCCTTTAGGGCAGTGTCAAGTCAGATTATCTGACTTAGATTAATTTCTTAGGGCATCACTAGCATTAGATATTTCTTAACATAACTCACTGAATTCATTGCTGGTTTTCTTGTAGAACTGGGGGCCCTTCAACTTAATGCTCACCTCCAACTTCACAATTTCCTGATTTGACTATTTTACATTCTCCTACCTGGTGTACGAACAATTCTCAAATTCTCAGTGTTGCCTCCAAGAAGGAGCTATCCCCAGAAACTAATGAGGTGATGTACAGTCGTCTATTGATGTGTCCTTTGGAAAGTCTAGATGGGCTCCTGTCTTTAATAGTCTCTCTCTTGAAAAGGCTCTAACACAAATGTTAACCTCCTGACTACACATTTAATCCCCAAGCACTGAACTGGTGAAGTATATAGGGGAGTTCTCCAACGATGCTGTGCAGAGAGAGCCAGAGGCCGAATTAATTTTTCAACACTAAAGTCTGAGCTTTACAATTTTTACTTTTTATGGTAATAACCTTCTCTATAACAAGTAAGGTCCAGTAACTGGGCGTAGGGGTTAGCAAATCTCACTTGGCAAAGAGTTTTCTTGATTCTTGCTTTGTATATTTGGAAGATAATGCTACAGGTCAAATGCCACTGTTTGCACAATCCTCTTCTTCCACTTATATTATTGGTGGAGAGATTGTTGTGGAAGGCCCTATAGCTTTCACCCACCCTCTGTGAGGACTTTGAACTTGGTGAAGTTCAAAGCTTTCAAGTTCTGTTCGCAGAGTTGTAGATCTGTTGATGCAAACATAGGTGATATTTTTTTATTTGTTAAGGAAGTTATTCATTTATCTCCAAGTCAGCAGTACTAGTTTCTAACTTGTTCCCATCTTTCACACAGTTCTACCTGATCAAAAGGTGAGTGAGCTCAATATCGTTAGTTCTTTCTATTTGAGAAAGAAGGCACGTATCAATATTTTATGAAGTCAGACCTGTAACTCTATGCTTCATTGATGAATAGAACACAAGCTAGCTTGGTTTCGAATGGCAGGAATGTATCCCCTTCATAGCCGTCTACCCAGAACAAAAAGCCTCATGATGGGGCTCTAGAATGAAGAAAAGGGTACTTACTAAATGCTCATTAAGTCTGAGATTTTGGAAAAGCTGAACTTTCTTTCCAAGTACAAGAGTTCTATTCCTGTGTAGCCACAGTTTAACATTTTTAAAAGAACACAAAGGAGGCTGGGCATGCATGGAGACATGATTCAAATTCCCAGCACCTAAAAGCTGTGCATCTGTAATGTCAACACAGAAGGTAAAGGGACACAGACAGACAGATCCCAGGAGACCCTGATACAGTCAGCCTAGCAGAAAAGGTGAGGTTACAATTCAGTTCGGGGACACATGCTTCAAAGTGAACACAGCGAGAGGACGGTAACTGATGTTTTCCTCTGGCTTCTTCATGCATGGTTATGTACATTGAACACTCACGTGCTTGTACCACATGTATGTGTACTGCACATACATACACACACACACACACACACACATACACACACGCACACACACACACACACACGCGCACACGCACGCGCGCACACACACACATGCACACACACACACACACACACACGCCAAACAACACGGGAACTTACCTCGCTATTCTAATGGTTTAGAAGGGTGAGCACAGCATTAGTAGATTGTTCTGGTCTGGATCTCACCTGGTGTGGTTAGAACTTTCATCTAAGGCCTGGTGTTCTATTCCAACCATCACGGTTGTTCGACGAATTAACTTCCTTGTGTTTGTTGGGCTGAGATCCCTATTTCCATGCAGACTGTCAGTTAATGCCACTATGTTGCTCATGGCAGCCACTGCTTGCTGCATGGCCCCTCCATCTCCAGGCCAGCCTTAATATCTCCAGCCCTTGTTCTGTGTGTCTGCAAGTCTAATGAAAATGCCCTGCTTGAAATGGACTTGCAATAAGACCAGGTTCACTTACATAACTTCCTTGTCATTTGATTTGGGACTTTAATTACATTTGTAAAATGCCCCCTAAGTAATGTTTGATTTAATAACTTGAGATAGATCTACATACACTAAGGACTATAGATCTCAGGGGATGGAAGCACCTTAGGATTTTTTCAACACACACTTAAGAATGCTTTTTGCTTTCTATAATCATCTTGTTTCTTTTGTATATAATTAGTGCTTTCTTGCATCTCTCTGCCCAGACATCTTACATGTGTCTTAACTTGAACATGCTCTTATTTTGACAAGGAAAAAAAAAAGAATTTGAAAAAAGGAGCATGTCAAATAAATTAAAAGTTGTAGTAAAAACTTTGATCAAACTCATACGGTAGCAAGTTGGCATTAAAAAATTTTAGGAAGTATGTGATATGGGCAGGTGTGATGACAATGATTTTAGGTATGCATGTGAGATGGCCATGTGTGATGACAGCATGTTTAGGTAGCATGTGACATGGTCATGTGTGATGGCAGGGTGAATGAGTAGATGTATAGGAATAAGTACAGAACTGCTGTGTCCCTTGTTGCTGTCCTATGTCAGAGTAGGGTCATTGGGATGGGAAGGCTGCCTCACCCACTGATAGACTACCTACATATGCTCTTAGCACTTCATACCTTTTCTCTGTTTGCTCATTATGGTATTTTGAGCTTTGGCTTAGAATATCTTGTCCCATTCTTGACCCCTTCAGAATATTACATCCCTGGCACAATTTCCAAGTACTTAGTAAGTTATCGATAAATGTCTATGACTCCACCAAGGTGTTCAGTATAGCATCAGATTCTGTGGCCTTCCTTTGGATGCTTCTGATAACTATTTCTGCTCTCTGGGCCTCAGTTCAGAGGATTGTTTACCCAGATAGTTTACCCGGTAGCTGCTGTGTGACTATTGCCTTCTCTCAGTTTCCCTATGGTAGCCCATTCATTCACATGGAACTTTCTCCTTTCAGCTCAAATTAGCTTTGGGTCAAAGGCCAAGATTAGATTGACCCCCCATAGTCACTGACTGAACTACATATTTATACTCTCCTCTTCCTCTAACCACTACAGTGGAGTCTATGTGGAATCCACTTGGGTTCATGCTTCTGATTTACCCATCTTCTCTTATTTCCCAGAATGTAGTGTAGCCTCAGCCATACTGCCCCTTTGAGACTATGGGACAATCTCACCTGCACTTAAGGACAGGTGCCTCTATAGTCCCCACACTCACAAGGACTAAACACTGTGCTTAATAGAAATTAGTATCTTTTCCATCCGGGATTCCTTTGTTCCTCTACCTCTGAGGGCTGATATGTCTAGTTCAAGGTGCTTCTGGTTTCCACTAATTGGTCTTCTGTGGGGCTGCTGCTCTTTTCTGGGCAAGTCCTGGGAGAATTACTCTCTTCATGGATTTAATTGTCTTCACTCAGATTTTACTTTTAGCACTATTAGAGCACAAGCCAGTTGCTCTGGCCCCCACCATATCCCTTCAAATGAGCATCAGGGGAACTGTTTGTGTTTTGTTACTAAGGCTGCTATTGAACTTGAAGCTCCAGCAACAGCAGGACCCTCTCAAGTCTTGGCAACCAAATTCTGTAAAGGCTCACTCTGCTGGTTTTGTCTTCTCAGTCCTGTCCCTTGTGGACAATTTGTAAAATTAGGAAATTAAGAAAACAGAGAATGAAAAAGGCTGGGGAAATGCTTAGTAAGGAAAATCCCTTTACAGAGATGAAGTCTCAATGACAAATTTACCAAGGGTACTAGAAAGACTCACGTGGATGTTATAAATAAACAGCATCCATGCTTCTCTTTTTTCTTATATAATATAATAGGTAGTAAAGAAACATCAATTTATTTTTCTTAGGTGGATGGAAAGGAAAACAATACCTTTTTTTTTTTTTTAAAAAAAAAAAAAAAAAAAAAAAAGCAATTGTTGAATAAATGTTAACACCACAAAAGAGTGGGATGAAAAGTTTATCCAAGAACTTCGTCTCTAGAATTTTCCTTGGATTCCTACATCTACTCAATCCCTCCCTCACCAGAGCCATGGATTTTGTATTCTCTAGCACAGTAGAAGGGGGTTGAATGAGGTGGCAGATCCTTCCTTCCTTGCGTTTAATAGGCTCATCTCTTTTCCCTGTGAAATATCATCTCTGTAAACATTTTACCAGCAGGTTTATTTGAAAGAGGGAGAGACATTTTTAGGAAAAGAGATGCATCCCTGGTTCTGATTTTCTCAGTGAGTGTTCTCAATCAGCCAGAAGAGATACCTATACCCAATGGGCACCCTGAACAGAAAAGGAAAAGAATTTCGCATACATTTATGTAAGGCGAGAAACAAAGACAGGCAGTATCTTCAGTGTGACCACAACTTTCACTTTAAATAAGTTTTACTTAAATTGCATCGTTTGAAATTTACATCCAGGGCCTGCCAAGCATTAAGCCTGTCTGTTTTTATAGGAAGATAGCAGTCTCTTCACTGGCTCACAGGGGACAAAGGAAGGCATCTGGGTACCATGTGAAGCACAAACACTCTTTAATGTCACCTCTCTCTCAGGCTGAGAAGTCAGAACGAAGCTCTGGCAGGCATCTCAACTCCACCTCCTTGGCTGACAGCTAAAGAAAAAGGATCATAAACGGTTCTCAGTCTGCACCCTCAAAGAGACTCAGAGCTCTTTGAGGCCAGAGGCTGGATCTTATACAGTCTTATTTCCATTGGAGAAAACTAGGAAATCCAGACAGAAAGGAAGAGTCAAGAGACAGAAAGCAGAGACGGGGACCCTGTGGAGCACTGTGCTGCAGAGATGGGGACCCTGTAGAGCACTGTGCTGCAGACTCATGGAGAGCCTGTGGAGCACTGTGCTGCAGAGACATGGAGACCCTGTGGAGCTCTGTGCTGCAGAGAGCAAAGATACCAATGCTGTCTAAAAACGGCTTCACCTGTCAAATTCTTGAGACTCCAGTGAGCCAACATGCTGATTTTCTTATTTAAATAAGCCAGCAGAAATAAAGAGGGGCAGTGTCAGAAAACCTTGGGATCTGCTCTGGTGTCTTTGTTACTAGATACATCCTGAATTCAGGGTAGGCTATGGGATCATTAGCACCTCCACCCCCAGGAATGAGGATACCAACTAAGAACTCTGAATCCTTTAACTATAAGATGGAAAGCCACAGAGAAGAATAATCATGGCTCTATGACAGCAATTAATTTATGGAACAAGTTAGACACTCCTCATACTTTATTGTTTTTTGCAACTTATGCTAAGAGCTGAGGCTGTGATTTTGTTGACATTTTGTACATCTATATCTCATACAATTTCTATCATACAAAGCCATGTCATTATTCTGAATTATAGACAGACTCTCAGGTTCCCACAAAGGCGTTGGGTACTAGTTGTCAGTCCCTAAGCTACTCCTTGTCAGGGAAGCAAGAGGTTGTGGGGCCCCAGGACAGAAACAGGGGTGTTTCTTGTTTGTTACTTTTCACTGCCCTGCTCTAACACTCAAGCACCCACACCTAGCTTAAAGGTGAGAAAACTGAGACTCAGAGATTTTAGATAAATTACTCTAGATCCTAGACTTCCAGCCTGGCAATGCTGGTATTTAGACTTCAGTGTATTGGCTTAACCCCTTTCTCTTTCCTTCACACCATTACACTGAAATAGAGCACTAATTGAAAGTTAATGGGATGTGCTTCTGGGTCCCTTAGTAGAGACAGAACTATGTTCTGGGATCAGCACTGAGGACATTTGAGAGGCCTAACTACTGGGCCTCCCCAGGCTGTGAAAACTACACACAGACTCATAATGATGTCACTGTTCAAGAGCTCAGTGCATGCTGACTTGGTTCTTTATCTGTTGCTGTGAAAAAATACTATGGCAAAAACAACTTAAGAGAGAAAGGCTCTATATCAGCTCGAAATAGTTGGTCAGGATAGAGAAGTCAAGATGCCAAGAGCTTGAAGCATCCACAGCCAAGCAGCAGAGGGCCAGGACTGCTTGCTGTCCCCCTTTCTTCTTCCATCTCCACAGACTAGGAGCCCCACCCAGGAATGCCCCTGCCCACAATTAAGGTGGGTCTCCAAGCATAAGTTAACCTAGTCAAGATAGCTTGCCCGGATACCCCTATCCCAGGTGATTCTAGAGCCTGCCAAGTTGACATATAATAAATGTCTAGTCATCACAAGTGCAGTCTTCTGTGTAAGATGATGGGGAATCAATATGCAAGTTCAGGAGTAGAAGTTATCTTAAATAAAAGATGATGCTGAGGTGAAAAGGATGCGCTCCTCTTTCTTTCTTTACTTACCTCTCTTTTCTTCTTCCTTCCTTACCTCCCAACATACCTTTGTCTCTCCCTCTACTAACTGTGTCTTCTGTATCACCATACACCCTTAAGTTGGAAATAAAGAAGTGGAAATAGCATTCCACTATTTAAGTACTCATCACTTATGACATGCCAATAGAAAGTAGTCCCCTTTATTCTTCTAATATCAACAGATAGTAGCTTCCAGAAAAGTCTCAATGGGCTATTTGAATCATAGGCTCATCTCTGTGTACAGGGTCCATGGATGGCGGCTCATTCTGGTGGTTAGACACAGTGAGACTTGCTATCCTCATCAGAGTCATAGGGAAAAGGAGAAGAGTTATGTCTAAGGATGAGTGGTCAGTATTATAAAAGTAGGGGGGCAGACTCAAAGCAGAAACAAAATGATAGACAGCCTTAGGACACACCATCTAATCTCATTCAAATTGTAAGACATCTGTGTCATTTTCCTCTTTGATTTCCAAGACAATTACAAGTCATGAATTCTCTGGGATATCCAATTCTATCATTGTCTTTGTACAACCGGTGCTACAATATCAGCACATAAACTGTTCTCTAGGCAATGCAGGTATCTTCTGCTGGGCTGGTGTTGATAGTAACCATGAAGAAAATAATAACAGAGCCCATATCATCTGTCATGAAGTAATGAACTTGTCCCTGGAGGTTTCATAAAATCTTAAATTCAAAATAAGACTTAATTCTCAGCAGTGGGGTCTAGCCTCAACTATCTTCTTCTCATTCTTCACCATGGTGGTAAAGAACTAATGGCATTTGTCTCAGAACAAGTCTGTGAAGTGTAGACAGGAACATATACAGACTCACTAAAGGGCTGGAACCTCAGTGCTTGGCACAGAATAAACAGCTCAATATATTCTAGCTTTTGCTTTTTATGTCCCACTCATTGCTGTTTACATTTAACTTGATCTTCAACTAAATGAATGGAACATATCTTAGTTTTTTCACTAATAAGGAAGTTAGAGTTCAAGGATGAGTTCTCTGATATTCCAGGCTGATTTTATTAAATATAAAATATAACACCACAATATTGTCACCCCAAATTCAAAGCCACTTTAAAGATTTCTTTTTACTTATTTGTATTATCATATGTTAATGACTCATAATAGTGGTCTCATTGTGACATTTATATATGTGTAGATAACATATTCTGTCCTTTTATTCTTGAACCCAGTGATGTCTCCCTCATGTCCCCTCCCACTTCTGCTGATAAACTTCCTCTTTCTACCCAGGCTCTGTTATGCTTTCATGGGTTCTCTTATTTTGCTTTGTCTTTTAAAGTCTATAAGTTTCATTCTTGTTTTTTACAGAATAATGATTGAGGGGTTGTTTAGGGAAACATGAGAAATTTGCCTGTGGCCACATTATTGAAGAAAATTTCTCTCCCTGCTGCCAGCAGCCATTAACTCCCTACGGATCTTCAGAAAGAGCATCATGGTTCCCTCCTGACTCTGTGGCAGGACGTTGATAGGTCCAGTCTTGTGCAGTGTCACCTCTAAACAAAATGGTCATAGTCTGGTAAGCTGTAGGACATTTGAAATCAGTTTTACACGAGCTTTCAAAGTACATGGGAGAGTGTGTGTGTCGGGGAGGGGGGGGAGCAAACAGGATGATGGTTACCCTGGTAGTCTGTGTCCAAGGTTCTAACCTGCTTTTCTTGTAATTGTTTCCCAATGTTCACATAGAGGGTAGTTTTGAAGCATCTGTCAGGGTACTGTTGTCTAGGGACTGCTGGGAAACAGGTACTGTCTGGGGCAACCAATGCTGTAACACTCTGTGAACATTTCCCAGGACTGGCAGGGCCCGGTGCATTGGCCTGTATGCTCCTGCCAGAGGGCAGCTTCTTGGGGCTACTCTGTTGAAGGTAACAAGGATGCAGAAAATGATTTTTGTTTAGCTAAGTGCTGAGAACAAAACCTTCTCCTCAAGCTCCAATTTCTGTTGGATCCCAGGCTATGCCCATCTGTGTTATTCTATTAACTCAAAGGGAAGGAATTAGTGCATGAACTTGTCACATCTTGTGACCTGTTGCACACTGAGATGGGAAGTGGTGGCCAAACAAACAACATTCTTTTTCTTAGGGCCTCACAGATGAAAATAGGAATGCCCTATTTACATCTTCTGATTCTGTGAAGTTCACCAGCACCATCCTTAAAATTGAACCAATCCTCTGGGGTTGCACCTTATAGAAAGTTGAGGAGAAAGTGTGGCAGAACATCAAAGGAAATTCCCCCTCTCTGCCAAGCTCCAGATGGAAGACCTTCCCATGGAAATACTTGCTGGAGATCCCGGGCTGACAACAACTGTGGCCAAGGACAAAATCCTCTGGTGGGTCCTCTCTTTCCCTTTCTCATGGGGGAGCACAGGCTTAGAGCTGTCTTGTTGGAAGGGTCTAATGGAATAGGAGGGGAGGCTTCAGAGCCAGTTCTCACAGCTCTTACACAGCTCTCAGAAACAACACGGCAACACACCAAAGGTACCCATAGTCCAGGCTTTCATTTTACAAGCCATTTATAGAAGTGCAAGATTGACTAAATGCTGGACACAAACCTAGAGCAAGAAGACACTTGAGTATGAAATATTAGAGAGAGTCAGACTCGGTTTCTAGCTTTCCTGATGACACTAGCTTATACCAGCTTACCTTGGCAAAAACTCAGTTAGGAAATGAGAGAAAAGGCAGAAAATAATGATTTCCACAATCCCTCTAAATCCCAAAACCCATTCTCGAGTGTCAGCAGGACACAGGACTTATGTGAGCCACTTTGTCAACACAGAGTGTGCTCTGAAGAGCCCAAGTAGTTTGGCCTAGGAGAATGGATTGTTTCATCACTCAGATGTCCACAGAGAAGCCTTGTCAGGTCCTGACTCCCTGTATTCTCTCTAAAGTAAAGTACTTTGCCCCATGTGACAAACAGCAGTTCATGGATCTCTCAGTCGGCCCATGTCATGATCCCCAGAAAAAATTTCCATCAGCAAGTATCCAACTATGCTCTTTTTTTCTCCTGATTTCCTCTGGTTTTAGAATTCTGTCGTCCATTCCAGAAGACTTACATGGGAAGTAGCTTCAGGCTGGCTGCATCCTCCCGCATTCCCACCAAGGTGATACGAATCAGGGCAGAAGCTGAGGAGCATACATTCCTAGAAGCATCTGGCCCAAAGGGTCATGATGCAAGTGGTATATGAGCCTCTCTCTCATCTTGGGAAAACCATTTTCAGAGGAGTCTGTTCACACCTAGTTTCGCAGCTGGCCTCTGATTCATACAAATCCACTGACTTACAATATCAGGGTTTTTATTGAAAGAGCGTATCAGATCCTGACATGAATGAAACAGGATGGAAGATCCAGCTTATGCTTCTGGGGTCTTTCTCATAGAATACATTCTTAACAATGAAAGGCTTTCCTAGGCTTCAGATAAGCAGGCAGGCACTCCAGCAGGCCTTTGCTTGTGATGGATAAATCTATGCCATGTATTCTAGTCATAGTATCACAGGTGTACGCTGACCTTTAACCTCATCAAGTTTGTATGATCAATATGCATAGACCTTATCCTAAGTCAACAGTACCTCAATAAAGCTCTTTTAAAAATACAAAATCTCCCTTTGGTTCACAAACCACCTTTTCTGGATAAGTTTAGCTACCACTCCTCATCAAAGAATCCATTCTTCACAGAAAATGGAAGGCATCACAGAAAACCCCAACTGAACACAATGTGGACATCAATAGGTAGTGGAAAGCCCATCCAAAAGGATATATCTATATCACAGCTCCCACTTATGTGGCTTGTGGAACATCATGGAAGAGGTCTTGGAAAGATTTTCAGTGCAGGGGTACCAGGAAGGCTGCTGTGAAACGGCCTCATCTAGATGGACTGCATGAGTGACTGGAACAATGGCCACATTGGGTGTTTTTATGCAAGGACATAAGGTATCTACTAAGCTCATCTGGATCCTAAATATGGGAATATGAGAGAATTTGATCAACCACTTAAAATCAATGCTGATGTAAACTACATTTTACTGTGGAGAACACTGACATCAAAAGGGGTCAGTAGCTTGCTCTCTGGGATTCTACCAGCCAATGATATTCTCCCATGTTCAGATTGGCAGGTGCACTTTCAATGCTGCTGTACCTCACTCAGTGAATGACGCATAGGGAAAGCAGGTCTGTTTGAGATAGAAGGACATTGATGACACATATTATACTCTATATATTTTAATTATTATTATTCAATCCTATAGGTCCAGGACACTACCTCTTGCTTATTTTGTATAAACCTCATGTTGCTAAATCCAACTCCTTTTATTTGCAAAGGGCAAAATACAGCAAGAATCCAACAGATCACAGTCTAGAATGATTTAATCTGTTTATGTTCTGTTGTGTTTTATGTGTATACACTGTGTAAGTATATATTGTTTATGTGCATTTGCATGTGTAGGTGTGTGTTCACATATGTACATTAATGTAGAAGAAATTAGATGCATGACTATGTTATCTTCTGCTGTTTTTCCTCATTTTTTGAGATACAGTTTCTCATTGAAACTGGAGCTCACTAGTTGGCTAGTTAATAAGTTCCAGGAATCTACTTATTTTGCTCCAGTCCTGGGCTTACAGATATGCACAACTACATGTGGTGTTTAAAAAAAAAAAACATGGATGCTGGTTATCTAAACTCAGCACATGTTTGTTTGTATAGCACTTTATCCACAGAGTAATCTCTCTAGCCCTTGATTTGAATTTTTTATATAGTGCCTGCCTCATGTAAGCCAGATTGGCCTCAAACCCACTATGTAACAGAGGCTGGGCCCAAACTCTTAACCGCTCAAAGGCTGATATTATGTGTTGCTATCCCCAGTTTAGATAGTGTTCTTGAATTTATTTTCAATTCTCCCCCCCCCACCCCGTCATTCCCTCCCTAGACTTCTTAGTCCAAACAGGAGACCTGCTTTTCTTCTTAAGAAGCAACACAGAGGCCAGCACCTATGGTCTCATTGAAATTTAACAATAAATAGATGGTGTGTAACATATCACAAAAAGATGTGTTCCTTCTAATGGAGGGCAAGGGTTTAACTAGCACTGAACTAATGTGCTCACCCATGTAGTTCATTTCAAATTCTTTCAACAATTAGAATTCAAACCATTTGAGGTGTCTGTCTTCAGGACTTGGCTCAGTTCCCTTAAATGCTTAGTTCTTTTTGTTGGAAGTAGAGATGACCCTCTTCTTCCACTCTTGATACCTCATGTCAGTTGGTAGTCTATCTAACAAAGATCGGCTCATCTTAAAGCTGATGTTGCACATAGACTGAGCATATATTTCACTAGGTCTTGTGACTATAGAGCTGAGGATAACAACGTGCCCTTAACAAGCTTGTAGTTTAGAGAAGATGAGTGTTCTCTCAAATCCTAAATCAAGTTCTGTTCTTGTGAAACCCATTCAATGGTTTGTCTTTGCAAATGACAATCACAGCTGAATTCTCCCTACTGTTGCCTGTGCCTCCAACCTCCCATGCTCTCTCCTGCGTCTATATCTACAAGCAGCACTGGAGACAGAGCTATGTGTGGTCCCTGCCCTTTCTATCCCTTAGTTCCACTCAACTCAGCTTCCACCTGGCACTTGCAGCTATTGCATATTTGAATCCACTCTTCATGTTCCAAACTTGATGGAAACCTTTGGTCCTTCATTCTCAGTCCTTAAGAGGAAGCCATAGAAAAGCCTTTCCAGATAATCTGAACAAAGGCACCTGCCACTCTGCCTTGCAACTGGAGCTAATTCTTTGTGGGGTACTCATTCCTGACTTCTGATATTTCCCATTAGCTTATCATTTCTCCCCTGCTAGAACATAGGCACCCCTATTTTGATCAGTGCAAATTGCATACTGGTATTAAATTATTACATTGGGTCACATACTTAGTTACAATTTGGGTAACACATAACAACATTTCAAAAGAGTGTAAGCTGTGGGGGGTGTTCATTTTGCCTGACTTGATTGCACTGAACCTATTATTAGGAGTATGATTAGGAATAGACCTGTGGTGGCCATAATCTCCTTCCACACCCCATCTCCTCTTTCTATAACAGGGTAAAGTGGTGGTTTTGGTTTGCCTTAGTTGTCAGGGATGTATTTGTCGTGGTTTGTACTCTATCCATTATTTTATGGTTTAATTGCATTGGGCTTTGAATTGTTCATTGAAGCACTGTTTACATTGCATAGAAATTAGAGAAAGATTTTTTTATCAATAAAGAGGAGATAAGTAAATTGCATTACCCCTATAAAATAGAGAAATCTGCACTCATTAAAATGCTAACATATGCCTTTATTGATATGGAAAGGCTGCCTTAACATACTATTGATCCAAAGAAACATTTTATAAAATATTATTAGCCAGTTCACTGAAATGGCATGAATGCACTCTCAAGAAGATGTTCAGCAGAATTTTACTGTCTTCTCTACTTTGTAGATGTTTATATAATTTCAAGTATTATAATTTATCTGCTGATGGATGTGTTTACACTATTACACAATATTTTACTTGGTGGGAGGATGTTAAAAAAATTTTCTTCATTAGAAACACCAAAGGTCAAGAAACAATCAAATGAGAAAGAAGCTGAGATTAACAAAATATGACTTACTGTGCTTCAAGCCTTTTCTTGGGTGCCCATCACCCATAGCAGCAAATATGAAATTCTTCATGTGCCCTGAAGGCTTTCTGCACAATTTCATCTTTCTTGCCAGGTTACCTTCAACAATGGTCACCTCAGTCTCCCTGTACGAGCCCAGCACCACCCTTGTTTCCCACACTATCCTCACTTTTGCCTAGTCACTCAGTGATTTAATGGTAGTACCAGCTATATCCATCCAGTTCAGCTCTTAATTATATCCTCCAAACCACTCGGCTTTGCTGCCTCCCAGCTTTCATATCACTGTAGGACACAAAGGCTATACTGTAACCCTTTACTTTGATTTACAGAAGAACGGATGGGTCAAGAAATAAATTATATCACCGAGTAGACCCTCATCCTAAATACACAAAATAAATCTGATCACTTACTTAGACATACAAGTTTGTGATTTAACTGTTTGACTTTTAATTACAAAGATTCTTTGTCAAGCAAAACCTTTTAAAAAAAGTTTATTCCATATTATTTTTGGTGGTTGAAGGCCTCAATTCTGGTGTCCCTTGTCTATATATCAATTTAACGAATATCTTAACATATACATAGGTACAGGAATCTAAAAATAAAATTAGACAGAAATACAAAGTACAGTTCCCTCAGAAGTACTATATGAAACTCTGAATACCAACTGCTTGGAATCAAATTTTTATTTCACCTCACACAGTGGGTTATGGGTAAGAGGCTTAGTATTCAACATATTAAAATAAATATGCTGATGCATTTCCCTCATAGTGTTATTTTTTAGGACACAGGCTACATATGGTCTGGATGGTAGTAAGTGCTTGACCAACATCAAATTTCAAAGAGTCATCAATGCCACCATTACTTTCACCTCTTAGGATCACATCAAATTGTGAATGGTGGAGTCTACATGAAGATTTCAGAATACCCCAATTTTGCAGAAATTAAATAGAGGCAATGAAACAAAATGGATTTTTCTTAGAAACCATACACAGACATATCTTGTAAGGTTAACAATGTAGCCGGCAGCCTGCTTATATTTTCCTGTATTCTTGTACTAGTAGGGTTACAACTCCCCCAGCAACTTTCACTTACCAGGGATTTGAGATAATAAACAGTGAAGGGGATTAATGAATGGAAGCTCTCTGTTGGCCCTATCTTGAACTTTCCCTCATTTGCTATCCATCCTCTTTTAGATCACAGTACCCACCTGGAAATGCTCCAAGTCTACAGAGGGAGAGCCAAGAGTGTGTACATCCTGAATATCCAGACGTATCCGGGAATGCCTGGAGGGTCAGCCAGGCAAGCAGGTACAGGCCAAGAAGCCGTCTGGGTGGGGTGCCTGTGCATCTGATGACTTTCTTGCCCTCTGGCCCTGTTAGTGAAATTATACAATTCTAATGCAAGTCTTAACTTACCTGTTGGTTTCTGTATTAAATGCTAGATTCACCAGGGTCTTCAAGAATGTCTACTTTGTTAGTGCAGACACTAATTAGAATAGTGAAGTAGTGTCCATTCATCATCCAACAAAAGTTCTGATACATGGATTTCATATATAGAGGATGAATGGCTGAGACAATGAGTGGAAGAAAATGGGCTGAAGGCTAACGTGCACTATAAGGACTCTAAGATCTTTATGCAAAGGACTGGATACCTGAATGGCACTGGGGAAGTATAGTTATATGATAACAAAGAGAAATAATTTCATATTTGTATGGAAACCATATCCTTGTGCCAATGAGTCTGTTCTAGGGAAATGTTCACCGCAACACAGAGAGAAAGTGGATTACTCTGTAAAAAAGAGAGTGTTTCAAATTAAGCAAGCATGTTGTGTTATTGAAATAGTAGTTTGAGCCCCAACTCTTAAGGACATATACTAAAAAAAAAGTCCACATGAAAATAAATCATTGTAGATCTCTGTGATCAAGGCCAGTGTTGGGATTGTGGTTGTGGCTCAATGACAAGAATGATAAAGTACCTATTCTGCATGCATGCATGACACTCAGCTTTGCTCCCCAAGAACCTCAGGAAAAGCAGTGTTAACATCCTGGCTTTGAGTCTATCTTCTCAAACCAACATGCCAAGAGAGCTAGGAATGAGTTCTTTCACTTGTGTGACAATGTAGAGAGCATGATAAACAAACAAGAAAAAGCCAAAACATCCTGAAAGCTGGGGGGGAAGTACCCAGAATTTTGCTCCCTAGAGATGACATTGATTTCAGACAGAGGCAACCTAGAGACAAAGGGAGACAAACTTCTCCATGATAGGAAGTCTCAAAAATAATGTATGCACTCTGTGATATTGGAAATGAGATTTTTTTCAATTAATCATAGGAAAAAATAGAAATTCTAATAGAGTTCAACTTGAATAAATTTTCAGACAAAAATCATAGTATATGCTACATGTTCTGCATGGCTGCAGATGTGTGGCTATTACAGGAGACAGGACGGTGGGGAAGACAATGTCAGGAAGAAGTAAGAAAGAAGCAATGTTTGTCAGAAATCCTGTATTTCAGTCAGGATGGAAATGTCCTGAGTATTGGAAGATGGGCCTCAATAGAGTCTCAAGGAGTCTGTTAATAACTCAATAACGTGAACAATTCTTCTGGAACAAAGCTAAATATTGATATGTGAAGGCACTCATACAGCACCACTTCTAGAACACTGCTAGAGAAGTGTAACCATGTGTAGTCTAGAAAAGTAATAAATTCATAACTGTGTGGAAACAATATCCAGAAGCAAATAAAGTTGTAAAAAACTTTCACTGTATTTGAAAGTAAAAAAGTCTGGAGCATAGTTGGCTAAATGAACATTACTACATACGGATACAGATATTTGATGTGGTCCTGTCAGAATAATAATAGCCTTACCTTTTTTATTTATTTTTGTCTACTGGGTATGTCCAGTTGAGGCTAATGTGTATAGAAGTACCACAAACATAATTTTCCCTTGAATTACCAACAGATGAATTTACATATCCATTTAATTCTCTATTACCAAGAATAGTGAAATATACAACAATTACCTACCCATAATAGAATGTAACTCCAAATAAATTAATTCTTGTCCTGTTCCTATCTTTTGTCAACTCAGGGCTCCATTCTAATATTCAGGCTGACATATCTCTTGTTCTGATTTCCATGTTTCTGATACACATTATTCAGATAGAACTCTCTGAGACACTTTTTAAAAACTGTGACTTCCAAGAGTTGTACTTCCATATTGCACCTGCACTAATATTCTCTACACAGTCAAGAGTGATAGCGAATAATTCCTGCTAGGGTCTGATTTTGTGTTTTCTGCATTGTATGTTTTCCCACTGTTTCCTTTATTTCCTGCCTTTTGCTAGATGAACTCTGCTTTGATTTCTTGAATCTCTTGCGGTAATTTGGGAGGAATTACCATTTCTTATTTTTCTGAAATTTGCAAAATAACACACTTGATCTGATATTCCTCTAATTACTAAGGTCACAGAGAGACAATGGATTCTGACTCTGTCTTATTTTTCTTGAGGTTCAGCACATTTTTTTTCACTTGTATTTCCTAGCATTTCATGGGATAACATTCAGTGTTGTGAAATGTTGTTTCCTACTTAATGTTGTATTTTACATTATGTTTATCAGAGTTATTTTTCACATTCCCTTATTTAGTTTTTGGCCATGTTATTTTATCTTTCTCTTAGATTTGTTCTATTTAATTGTAGGTTCCCTGTCTATAGGTAACTCTTCCAAGGTGGTTACATGAATGTTCTATTCTGTGTCTTTGCATCTGCCTTCTTTTCCTGTCTTTGGGGCTCTATATGTTCTCAATATCACTGAACTAGTGACTCCTGAATCTCTGTCTTTAGCTCAAATTCCCTTCCTAACAGCAAGACTGGCATAGCAAGCTGTTTGTTGGATATCATCCTCAGTATTTCTGAGATGCCCCTGCAGAACTGGGTGCTTATCATATTGTCTCAGATGTTATGGAAAGACAGTGTAGAGAGTTCACTTACAATGTGCATCACAGTATGATTGACATTTCTATAGGCCTTTTTACACATCACATGTCTCAACCCCATTGTTTGTTGTTGCTTTAGGTTTTGTTGGTTAATTTGTATTTTTGATTATTTTACATATGCATATGAAGTATCGGTATTATTTTCTTTCCCCATCATCCTTTATCCCACCCCACCCCCCGTCTATCAATCTTCTTTCTTCATGAGTACCACTGCATTTCTGAGATTCATGACTCTTGATTTTTTTTTTTTTTTTTTTGTGACCCAATTAGTTTAACCTGGGCCATCTAAGTGACCATGGGAAGAGAACTATCCATTAGAGCTTGGTAATCACCAGTGGGTCCACAACTGAAGGTAACAGTTTTCCTCTTCCTGAATCTAAGGGCCTCTTGTCCATGAACTGATGCTTGTGCAGACCCAGTGTGGGCATCCACAGCCCCTGGGGGAGTTCCTGATTACTATGGCTATGTCTTACTCAGTAGATATCTTTTTTTTTTCCAGGACTCTTGTCCATCTTCTGGTATTACATTCTTTCCACCCCCTCTTCTACACTGTTTTTGAACCTGAGCGGGAATGTTATTAAGCTTTTAATTGACACATAACTGTAGCGAGAAATCATGGATTGTACAGGTGGGGGGGGGCGTGGTCTGCAGAGACGGAAGCGGAGCGCAGAGAGAGGCGGGTCTTCCGGTCCCTGGGCACGGCGAGGCGGCTGGTCTGTACGGGTCAGTATGGCGGCTTGGCACGTTGCTAAAACTTCATTTTGTAAGTGATTCTAACAAAATAAACCTTATTTAAAACATACCTCTTGGTGGTGGGTTTTTACCGTGATACATAACTACAACATGAATTACTGAGTGCAATGTGATGTTTCAGCCCGTGCATACATTTGTAAGTCACGAGCTGCATTTGAAAAGAATAAGCTTCCCAATTCTAAAAGTAAATGATATTGGAATAATTCATAATGAAATACATTGTTTTGTATGCTAACTAAAAGTTACATGAATTAAAAAGTGGAGAAAATGATCTTTGGGAAAGATAAATAATCTTATCTAAAATTTAATCTTTATCTTTTTATTTTATTAAAATCAAAACTGCTTTATAATTTCTTCAGATTTATTTTAACTACATGACTTGATTTGTTCCAGGAACAAAACTTGGTTTACGTTCACGCTCAAACTTCCCCTCCTGTGTTCTCTCTTCTTTCCTGACATCACTGTCAGGAAAGACTTGAGTCTTCAGGAAGGATCTACACAACAACAGTCTTGTCAATCCTTACAAGTGGTCGGGAGACCTGCTCTACTCTAAGGAGGAGGTGGGGAGCTCTCCCAGGTCCCTTTGGATGGATTTTAAGGTGGACAGCAACACCGGTGCAGAGGAAAGTCTGAAACCTCCTTGGTATTCAAAGCTGTTTTGTTCCCATCTCATCTCAGAATCTGGTGAATGCAAACTAGAGAGAATGAGGTCTGTAAAAAGAGATTTTTGTATTTCTAGAGCAATATGGAGAGTTCTGATTTGGTTTGAGTTCTGGTGGATTCTTCCACTGCTCTTCTTTGTTTCCAGTCAGGTTTCCTGTCTCAGGCACTTTATGCCAACGTAAGATGGCAGATCCTTAAAATAGCCAAGAAGGCGGAGCTCCGGAGTCCCTCTGCTAAAGGAACTCAGAGTGGATCTTAAGCCCTTGCGGCACAGGATTCCTAAATTCATATAGCTGGCTTCTGAAGACCAAGGCAAACAGATTGTCCTTTGAATGCCTCAAAAGATTTTTTTTTTCTTGTAATGCCAAATGCAATATTTTTTTGAAAAGACTACACCAGAAGTTTCCCAGCTGAGAAAACAGGGTTGTGAAAAATGGTTTCAGAAAATGTAATAAACCATGCAAAAGTTGTTCAGGGTGCATTTGAAATGAACATCTGGTTATGAGCTGCAGAATTACCCCTCTCCCCCTTCTTGTTTTCCTCACAGCTGTTTGAGAGAGTCCTGAGGGGAGAGAAACAGGTCAATGGACCACACTGCACCTTTTCCCTTCCCAGCCCATTTTGTACCTATGTAAGGAATCTGACTCACAAGTGGGTTTAATAAGGAGGCAAAAATATAAGGAAAAAAAAATCCTCGATTTCTATTGACTCTCTTAGCAACACAAAAGGAAAATAAACTCTGGATTTTAAAATTTCTTAAACAAACGTTATGGTTCTAATAAAATGGTACTTTAAAGCTTGCTTTTTCATATATCAAGAACTAAGCGAACCACTCATTTCTCTTCATTTTTTAAGAATGAGGAATTATTACGTCACACTTTCCCCAAAGTGAAGAAAAGCTAGCTCTTAAGGCTGTGCCTTTTAACTTATAATTGAGAAACACGAGCAGTTCTGTATGTTCGTAACACATTTCTCCTTGCATCTGGTTATGGCAAACCCTTTCCATAGCCTCCACCATCACACGCACATCTAAGGACAGCATCTGCTAGCTAAGTGCTTCAGAAAAGAACAGTTGACATTTAATAGCTCTTCCAAAGACTATCAGTGTCCTCAGCTAATTTAACAAATGCAAAATAATTACCTCATATCAGAAGACCGCCTAGACGAGTCAGCAGGAAGACATGGTAGATGCTTCCACATGGAAGGATGCGTTTGTTTCAAGTGTCAATTCTTTCTCTTAGCATCTCAGCCTTCCGGGGAGCCAGACAGTCTTATTTTACCAACGTTGTATATGTTTATTCAATGGATGAAAATCCTAATGCAGGATGAATGGAATTCTTTCCATTGATTTCCAGGTATTGGAAAAATACCTTCATGAAAAAAGATAAATGACCTTGCAAATAGAAAACCTAACAACAGCAACTTCCAAGCCTTCCCCATTGTTTAAAGTCTGAAATTTCAAGTCTTTCTAAGTTGTTAAAGGGACGCTCTGACCAACATACAAAGACAGTGACGGTAGCTCAGTGGTCCTTCCTTCTGAAATCCTTCAAGTTGTTCTTATTGAAGCACTCTTGCCTTGACTAGGACCAATGTAGGCAGTCTTTGACTCTAACTGATGCCTTCAAGATGCTTCTTTTTAACCTGGACAGCTATTTCCTGCTGGTTTATTTTGTGGAGTCCCTTCTGTGCCAAGGATTGTTCAGTGTAGAGGTATGTGTGTTGTCAAACTTTTTGGTGGACAGAAACAACCCTCTCAGGGTAGAAGACTTCCACGAAGATGAAATATTTGAGGTAAACAATGAAACAAATGAAGAAACCATCAGTTACTTCAATATTGGGTAGTTAGTGCTAAGTGTCAACTTGGCAAAGTCAAGAATCACATAGGAGATGGGCCTCTGTGCATGCCATGGGAGACTGCATTGATTACATCAATTGATATAAGAAGACCAATCTTAATTGTGGGTGGGACCTGGGTGGTATATGTTAGAAAATGAGCTGAGCACTAGCATTCATGAGTGTATTGCTCTTCTCTTCTGAGACTAGCTGTTTCCTGCTCTGGCTGTCTTGGCTTCCCTGTCATGGCAGTCTGCAACCTAAAACCATTTGCTAAAGTAAATCCTCTCTCTCTTAAGTTGCTTTTGGCAGAGTATTTCATCACAGCAACAGGAAAGAAAACTTGGATAAAATATGAAAGAAAATCATGGACAGTATCATTGAGTTAAAACATTCTAGAAGAATACCAGGCTCTGTCAGTGCTGTGGCTGAGAACAGAGCACAGAAGGAAATAAACAACAACAAATGGTAATGGAAAGGAAGGAGCAGACAGGTATCTTGTAGCCCATCAGTCCATGTGAACTTCCTCCAAGTCCATGCTAAAGCTTCACCTGGGAATGAAACTCGCTGTTTATTAGGTCAGGGCTAATCTTTAAGTTCCTAACTCTGCCACATAACACTTGCCCAATTCCTGTCTTTCCAAGAATCATACCACAAAACCAATCTTCTTTAAAAAAAAAAAAAAAGTTGAAAGCCTTTATTTTAAAAAAATCTTTACTTTTGAGTGGTCATATCATCTTTATACTTCTTAGAGCACTTCCATATTCTCTTGGTCCATGCTGCTTAGGATTATTGCGTAGCATGCATGGAACCTGACTTTCATGACAGAACTGCACCCAGTACTCTGGCTGGAATAGTAGGACCGTCTGCCAGATTACCTAGGTGAGCAAACTTGACATTGCATGTGCTCAGTGCAGCATTTTGAGAAAATTGCTTAATCTTGTTACTTTATTCAACTGTGAAATAGGGACCATTGTAATTGTGACCTCACAGAATTCCCATGAGTATTAAAAACAATACTTATGATTTACTCATCAAAGGCCCCAAAATATTAGCTGATATAAAATCCTGAGAAAGGATTAGAAGCTCTTCTGAACTGTCCAGCCTGCTGAGGAAAATGCCTTCAGAGGATTTCACACATCAGAAGTTTCCCTTTGGAGGTTTTGTCCTCAGCTACCCTAGAGTAGTTTGGCAAGTTGGGGGAGACTTAAGTAGAAAAAGAATAGAGTGTTTTATCCCTCACATGCCCTTGTCCATGCCCATGCCAATGCCCTTGCCCATGTCCATGCTGTGCTCATGCCCTTGCCCATTCCTATGCCCTTCTCCATGCTCATGTCCATGTTCTTGCCCTTGCTCATGCCCTTGCCTATGTCCATGCCCTTGCCCATGCCCTTGCCCATGCTCATGCTCATGCCCTTGACGATGTCTTTGACCACGTCCATGCACATGCAAGAGTTAAGCTGAGGGAAAAACAGGTTCAGGAAATTACTAAATCACAAAAGGAAAAAAGTTGCCCCACAGATTGATAAAAATTCTCCCCAAGCCACCATTCTGCCTTCTGAGACCCACCGTTCTTCACAGCTGTTTATTGTGTTCCTGTTGTGTGGAGCTTTGTTGATCATTCTGGTCTATATATTATTGATTATCCAAAGTGAGGCACTTTAAAAAGGGAATGGGTACAGTCACTGCCAACTCAAGCTGTGTGACCATCCAACTTAGAACCAAAAACCAGCTGACATGGGTCACACAGCTGTCAGTTTTCAAGATTCTTCAGCTCCCTGAGAAAGAGAAGTAAGACTTTTTCTGATCCAATTTATTTTTAATTGGATCAGAACGTTTTAAACTCAGTGTTGCACATAGGTTTCCTGGAAGGCCATGTCAATATTTTGTGAAACATCTGGATCTTTGGGTATCAGGACGTTGGAACCTAATGAGCAATTTTCATCCCAACTCCTTAAAGTCATGTACATAAACTGATTGGTTTCAATTCACGGAACTTAACTGCCAGCTTCAATTAGCCAGGCTCCTTTAATATATTCTTTTTTCTAACATGGTGGGCAACTTCGATAAATTATTATTTATAGATTACTTATTAAAATGCTACAAGGAAATCATTCCTGGAAATTCCTCACTATGTAACTGTAAATGATCAATCCCTCACTTGCTGAGTGAGTGTTTGGGGGTTGGAGTCTGATCACAGGATCACAGAGACTCATACTGAAATGATAGCTTCTAGTCCAGCTTCATGCTCAAGACCTGCAACGTCTCTGACATGCTGATACTCAGGAAACACTTGGAGAACCAGCAATGGAGGGACTCTTCCTTGCCTATCACATCTATTATTTTGCTGAACAGTTTTGCTATATAAAAATTCATTCATGACACTAACTATAGGGGTATTTCCAAAATCTTATTCACTGAGCCCCACTGTCAAATATGGAAAACAAACTTCTGACTCTGCTGTTTGTAGTGTGGGAGAGACTTGCATAGGTCTGAACTGGTCAGAAACAAGTGTGGTCTGGATAGTGACATAGCCTGAATTTCAGCTAGCACCATGTGAAAAGGCAAGTTATCCAACCACTTAGAATCTTAGTTTTTCTCTTCTATACAACAGGGCATGTTATTTCTATCTACTTTTGGGGACATTCTTAAAAGGTTACATGAGGTAGTGCTTTTATAGTGTTACAACAATGTTTCCTGGCCCATGGCAAACACTACATAGTTTTTGTTACATAGAATCTCAGTACAAAGAATATAGATAGTGTTACCCTAAAATGCAACCTTATCCTCAAAGCATTCCTAGGTCTCAGTTTGAATATTTTACTTACTTTCTAGAGGTGGATATAAATTCTACTAACTGAGAGCTGGAACTAGAAAACAGAACTTCACTCTGAATGGACTTTAGGCACACTGAACAGTTTTCTTTCATTTAATAAAAAAAAAAGTAAAAATGAAGTGAGTATTACTAGGGATTGGGAAATGGTATTTTATGGAATTTCCTTTGGGAGATTTGCAGTGCAGCCAGGCTAAGTACTACAGATTTAAAGGGGTCTATGCGGTTTTAAATCTGGGTTCCCTTCAAACATCTTCCCCAGCTGCACAGCTTTGGCTGAGTTTCTTGATCTCTTCAGGCCTTGGTTTTTGCAAATGTGAAAAAGGAGATAAAAGTGGGAAAATAATTCTCTGTTTAGCTGCTATGGTGTTTAAGTGACTCTGAATCCATGGGTGAGGGAGCAGTCATTGGGTTTTCTGGAGTCTTTGCTCTGACTGACATCTTCTATGTTTACTTTCTTCTTCCTACCTTAGCTCTGCTTCAGCTGTAAGTGGGTCCTAAAGGGTGCTAAACACACCCACACATACATGAGCAGTTCTTGGTTTTGAACACCAACAGTTCCCAGGAACCACTTCCTTAGCCCAAGTACATTTAAGGTAGATGGTGGTCCAGTTTGCTCTCCTGCTACATAAGACTGATTTGCCTTTCCAGAACATGAAGGGAGAGACAGTGGCAGAGAATGAGGAAAATCGTAAACAGATTTGACAACCTAGGTTGTGTTTTAGATAAGCAATTGGATCATCTGGCCTGGACAAGTCACTGAAACATTAGGATTGACAGAGATACTCTATAAACTGGGTGCTCACCAGATCCCCAGGAATCTATTTGTCCACTGAGTGTGAAAAACTTTGGTCACCATCAATATTGAAGTCATACTGAAGCTCATGTATATGTGTATAAGAATGATGGTAGCCTGCCATCCGACCAGTTTGGGTAATGCTTAGATGGTGCTCTGCAATATCCCAGTGAATCAAGGCATCTAAAATATCGACTTCTCACCATCTGCCCTTCCTATGCCACTGTCTAGTCTTTATCATAATACATACTTTGTTTGAGACATTTTCTAGCTTAGTGTTTCTACCTGGATCCTGCCCCTTGTTAGAACATAGCACATGATATTATGATATTTTTTGTCTTAGAGGATGACTTTGGACCAGGGCCCAACTTGATCACATGAGAATAAACTGCTGCCTAATATGACTTTCCTTACTAATTAGTATTCTCTCTCTCTCTCTCTCTCTCTCTCTCTCTCTCTCTCTCTCTCTCTCTCTGCATTATAAAAGGCTGGCATCTCTCTTATATTCTCATATACTAGGAGTCTAAGATCTTTCAGGGGTTAAAAAATGTCGAGCCTGAATCCTGGCTTGGTTTTTGCTGAAGAGAAATAGTAGCAATAGAAAATGTCCCCCAATTATCAGTGGGCTTTCACATCATCACAGTCATAATGAAATATTTGGTTTCTCTAGAATCAAATGTCTGGAGAAAGGAAGGAGTGAAGTAATCAATACATGAAAACATGGGTAAGTATTGAAATATAGGAGATGATATACATACATGCATACATCATATATACATACATACATTCACACATACATACATACATATTCAACACTCATTGGTGGGGGGAGGATGAATATACACATGTCATTGTACATGACAGTGTGAATTAAAGGAGAGTCAAGGTCAGTCTGCCTTTCTCTTCTTGTTCCGTGGATCTTGAGGGAGAAACAGATGCAACTCAATTTCCATTAAATATACAAATAACATCATATAGTGATGAACATCCACATAAAGTTAGGTACAGGGGCTATCAAAAGGGGCTTATTCAGAAAAGGTCTCCTGGGGAAGCACATGTGAAGGATGGGTGGAGGTACCAGGCCAAGCTGGGTGTAACAGGAAGGGACTCATCTGGTGCTAATGCTCTGTGACCAAGAGAATCAGGAGCCTTTTAAGGAACTGAAACACGTCTGCAATAAGTGGATTCCACAAAAGGGGGTGGTTGTGGGTAGAGCAGGACTAACTTGAGAATAAATGTGACTTTCATCTCAAATGTTCTGAGACACAGTGATTGGTTCCCAGCAATGAGCAGCAGGACCATAGTTTTTGTCTTACAAGAGTGGTCTTTAGCCACATGGAAATATACAGGTGTCAACAATGATGGGTCACACAGATCACCTGTGGAAGTTGTGGGTATTGAGGAAAAATGGGAAGCTGTAGGAAGAGCTCTGATTAATTTGGTGGACAGAGGTTGAGAGAGAAAAATGCCAAATAACTAACAAAATTCCCTAGAATTGGATTCTGGATTAGCTGCAAGGCATTCTGGGCATATACCAGGTGGAGAGCTCAGAACAGCCACAAGTTAGCTTTAAGAGCTAGGTCTTTTAGAGAGAGTTAGTTTCTGACCTTTTAGGCAAAGACAGCCAGCTCTGGAGCTGGGATGAGAAACCTAGGTAGGAGAGGGAGCTTTTATAACTGTAATTCTAAAGGTCATTATTCGTCAGATACTTTTGTGCAGAAGGTAAGTGTGTATTACATAATAGCATGTTGCAGAGGAAGAGGAGGCCCCAGGACAGTATGTTGTTGTCTATGCAGTTAAGCATTGTGTCACACTGCCCCCTGCTGAGCACCTACTAAGTGCATGCTCAGGTAAACACTGGGGCTTAGGGCATTCTGTGGAATAAGTATTTCCATAAAACTAACTCAGGAAGCAGTGCATCTCCCATTACAAACAGAAGAAGAAAGCATAAGATAGAAATGCTGCCTTTTGTCTAACTGCCACCTATCCAGTGTCACACCCCACTGGTAGTCACATGTAAAGAATTGTATTTTATATTGAGACAGGGTTTCACTGTATACCCTTGGCTGGACTGGACTTCAGCTGGCCTTAAACTCACAGAGACCCACCTGCTTCTGCCTCTTAAGATGTGCATCACCGTGCCTGTCTAAATGTTGTAATTTTAAACCTAGATTACAGTGTCCGCAGCTGTGAGGAGAGCAGCCAGCTTTCCCACAAAGTGAGAATGGATGGAATGTTTGTACTTCCTCTGCACTCAGAGAAACAAAAGTTTTGTCCTCCCATTGGGTCACACCTTTAATAAAAATAATGGTATTTGGATTATCCAGTGCCAGCGTACCTCCTTGGAACAGAAATTAAAGCTATCCTCTGACTCTGAAGTTGCTGACAAGGAGGAACATACAAACCACAGCACAAGGAACCCACTGTTTTGAGTAAATTTTTTTCTGGTAACATATTTTATTATATAATTTTATGGAAGAGTGATACATACTATTTCTAAATCACTGGACTCTTACAGAAATTGGGGAAAACTTCAGGCAGAGGCAGGAGGTAACAGGACTCATTTTCCAGCTGTTGCCCCCATAGCATCTCAAAGTAGAGCTCATTACAGTTCATCCGGCAGATTATATACTTGTCAACACACTGGCCCACACAGTCACAGGGACGCTACCAAGCCAAAATGAAGGGATATCAATGCAAATTAATGGCAGCTTATTAAAAAAGGTTAATATTTATTAAGGGGTTTATAGGGGAACACTCAGTGATATATGAGATTAAAGAGTTGTATGGTTCCTAGAAAGTTGGACTGGTCTACTTTGCTGAAGCTCAGAGTCAGATCCTCTATCCAAGAGCATAAATGAGACAGGAAGACGAAGAGGCTTTCTGCATATGTGCACTTGATCTTAAGCTGCCCTTTAACCTTGTCCCTAATTCTATTGCCTCAAGGTCATAGGTGAATCTCAGATCTACCCTGGCCAAGAGGCCACACCTCTGGATGAAGGTGATGGTATCTGCTCTCCACTACAAAGGGCACTATCAAAAACATTCCCAATTCTCCCCATGGCCCATTCTTTTTCCTTTATCTAGGCACTATCACCTCTGCTTTATCAATAGATGCTTCCAGAATGCCATCTGTGTAAATATCTCCTTCCCAAAATGCATTTATCCTCCCAATTATTTTCTCTGCTTCCTCTCTCTACATTAATGTTTATCAAAAACTGTTGGCACAGACCTATCCATTTCCGAAGCCATGCTCACTTCTCCAAACATGCCATATTTGGCTTTCACCATTGCCTTTGCAGGAATTCTCTTCTTGTAACTACTGAGAGGGGCTAACATAATTATACATGAAATAAACATGTTCAACTGTTTTCTCCCTCTATTCATTAATTAACGTGTAGAGTGACTGACACACACCCAAGTTCTTTGTCAAGTATTAAGGCTGTCTTATCAAATAGCCATTCACATTCCATCTTCTCTTGGTTGCCATGATGTTCTGGATGACAATTTTTATATCACTTATCAATGACTTTTTAGAAGGGTTCATGGAACATATATGTTTTCAAGTCTAGCTATGAAAAATATATAAAATGAAATAGAAACAATTCTTCCTCTATGAGACTCAATCTTATTATTTTCATTTTAATAAATTCCTTCCTTTTAAACATGGTCACCAGTAAGCTCAAATACATTACTCAATATAATAACTGCAATACTTTTAAACTTAGTATTCATAATCCTTCAAGATTATGAGTATATAAATATATATTTAATATATATGTATTTGTAATGTATTCCCTTTTACATGCTATATGAAAAGTCCACTATAGAATGTACTGTGTATAAAAAAACAGACATTTTCTAATTCTTGTTTCATGTAGTTTAGACTCAAACTCACAAATATGTCCACTAAAGACCATTTCTAAGGACCTTAACTCAGGCTCTCACACCTGATCTGTTGTCTTTTACTTTGGGTTTGGAAAAGCTCTCCAGTTGGTAACTATTTTAGAGATCATAAAATAGTTTGTACCTAAACAGAAAAAAAGTATCTACATGAAGGAGAACTGTTTGCAGAGAACACAGGGTGAGAAAAGGCCCCTAGGAAGCTTTGCCAGCATAAACTCCAAGATCATGTTACCAGGAATATTTACATTAAAAATATATCTCTGCCTTGGCCAACAGCTCTAAGGTCAAGCTCAAATCCTGCCTGGGAGTTCTTTGGTTTTATGGTCATTTGTCAACTCAAGCCTTGGCTATGATTTCTCTGCTTTCTGAGGCATGAAGGCAAATACAGCCAAGTGAGGGCTGGAGCCCTCAGTCCCATTAGAATGTGGTGGGAAGGGGGTTTCTGAGATTTCTGACGAAGTGTATGCTTGCAATCCTGAAGCCAAGGCCTTTCTTTTCACTCACTGACCTTTGTATGTGGGGAAATAAGCCCACCCCGAGGTGAGCAGGACAGAATTTTTGCCTTCTCATGTTGGGGTTTGATTCTAGAGACACACTTGACTGATTCAAGTAATTTCCCAACCACCTGGAAACTCCTGAGATGCTTTTCCAGCTGCAGGAGTGAGTGGGAAAAGGGAAGGACTTACAAGCTCCCAGTGTAACCGCTGGCTTGATTTTCACTAGGTTACTATGCAGTCTTAGTGTATCTTCGCCTATCATTACAAGTCACCAAATGTAAGTTCACTGGTAGTATTAATTTGTTTTAAAAACAAGTTACAGATGTATATTTAGCAAAAATTAAATAAACAGGGCACTGCTTATGAACAGTTTTGGTCATCTTTCAGAAGTATCCACTGAAATGAAAGCACTTGTATGAGAGATCATGTGGTAGAGAATAAAGATGGATGCCATAAGGACTTGAGCGTAAAGACTCCACTAGGAGGGAGCAGATATGCAGATACACTGTTAGTCCTGTCTCTGAGCATCTGGTCCTGGACTTGGCCTTACATTTTACTCAACACTTCTATCTGTCCTTAGTGGGTTGCTTTTCATGGGCATTGTCCTTTTGCTGGATTTTGAGTCTGACATCAGGCCACAGTCCTCTTATTTTCACGTATTTTCTATGTGATGATATTATTTTCAGTAATATCAGTTCTTGTGTTGAATGTGTTCATTTTGGCATAATTAAAAAGATTGGATTTATCTGTTCTCTTTAAGTTTCATTTGTCCTTTTAAAAATACTTTTATTTGATAGCATGTTTCTCCTACATAATATTTTATATAATATTAAACATAACTTCATTTATCAACATTTCCTGGTTTTTATATTATGCTGTATCCTTGAGGTTACTGATTAGTGTGTGTGTGTGGTATGTTATACATATGAGGAATATTTGTGATATATGTATGTGCATGGTTGTGGTATGTACATGTGGTTGCTTGGTGTGTATGTGTGGTTGTGTAGCTGTGTGTTGTCTGTATGTGTAGTTTGGTATGTACATGTAATTGTATATTGTGTTTTGTGTGTATATTCTTTGTACATTGTATTGCATTCCAGGGTTTAAAAAACCTATACAAACTCTTCTGTTTCCAAAAGAAGCAAAGAAGCCTCAGATACAGTGAAATATGTTCTAGGTCGCCAGTAAGTAAAGGAGCTAGAATCTGTACACTGTGCTTGCTGTTTCCAGGGTTAGTGTTTATTTTTCCAGCAGTTCAATTTGGGGAGTAAGTGCATTAGTTGGCTGCATACCAGCCTCCTCTCACTGAATTCATAAAGCCATACTTGCTTTATATCTTATATCTTAAAACTTGATATGTATTTGGTATTTTACTTTCCAATTTTTACACCAACTTTTAAATGAAAAGGGTATGGTTTCAGATTGAATCATATTTAAGTCACTTGGCCTTTGTAGATATTTTTCTCCTTTTGTTGAGCCCCTGGCCAGCCCCCGTCCATTAGAAGTTCATGATCCCTCTCTAATGGAAAATGGTTACATTACACAATGTGTACACGGATCAGAACATTATGTTATACTCAACTAATATGCTCAAATGCTATGTTTATATGTATCAATTTAAAGATACATTTATTTTAAAATGTGCCACATATACATAAATTGATGGGATGTAGCTATCCAGTCCGAAACTGGAATACCAGACTTCTTACTCCCAGGTGACTTCACACGACTACACTATACCAGTGGCACATTAGAGACACGATACAAGCCATTGGGTAGATCGGGTTTGTTAGCTACCCTTTTAATTACTGTTCTCGTACCCACATTCACCCCACAGGTGAGATAGATGCCCAAGATAACCCTAATGAAGGCTGATCTACATTAGCAGAGTTCTCCCTAACATTGCAAAGTGACCTTGCTGCTAGTCACTCTTCAGGACAGCAAGGTGTAAGTTGCTGTTACATTATAATTCCATAGTTTATCTACTTTATGCTAGAGTTATTTATTGGGGGATGTGCACACACGGCACAGCTCACTTGCAGAAGTAAGAAGACAACTTCAGAGTCCATTCTTTCCTTCCATCATGTGGATCCCAGGAACCGAACTCAGGTCCTATGACTTGGCAGCAAGCACCTTTACCTGCGGTGCCATCTTTCTAATCTCAACTGTAATTTACATCTCAGAACTATTGGTGTTATTTTTATTGTACTTGGCACAGGTCTTGGCCTCTTTATTGGTCTGACCAAGCCCCAGGCTCTGCCCCAAGCATTACACTTTGCTATCTGTACAAGTTGAATGTGTTTATGGAAATGCAATCAACAAACCAGGTGTTTTAGAACAACAGAAAAGGATTTCCTGTGGGCCTTAGGAGTCAGAAGCTCACCATAGTCTCACCTGGGCCAGTCAAGGTTTGGGCTCATATAAAAGGTTTCAGGCGGTCCTAGAACTAGGACTGAGTTTGGTCCTGGCTTCTGCAAGTTTCTCATGGCCTCTAGCCTCCCTTGGCTGGTGGCTACTTTACTCAAATCTCCATCTTTATATAGCATTTTGTGTTTAGCACAATTTAGGGTCCACTTAAATAATAAGGCATTCTTACCAAATCAATATCCTCCATGTAGGATATTGATTGGCAGAGACACCCCTGATAAGGGGGCATTTTCATGTCTCAAGAATTAGGAACTGGTATGTTTACAGACCTGTTCTCCAGTGTAACATACTGTCCAAGATGGTCTAAAAAGACCTCCAGAGCCCACAGTAACTCAGGAAGGAAACCCTGGGAGGATGGAGAGGGAAAGCTGAAAGAGAGAGATAATAAAGCCCTTACCCACTTTCACAGTTAGGATGAGAATGGTGTGTTTTACAAATGTCAACATACACACAAAGTTGGTGTTAGATACTGGGAAGTAAAATACCAAATACATACAAAGTTTTAGGATATAAGATATAAAGCAAGTATGGCTTTGTGAATTCAGTGAGAGGAGGCTGGTACGCAGCCAACTAATGAATGTGCTTACTCCCCAACCTGAACTGCTGGAAGAGAAGCTCAGGTGTGGAGTAGAGGTCTTGGCTATGGCCTGTACACAGATAGCCTTGGAAATACTTTCTCCAGGGCATCTGCAGGTTTGCCTCTCTTCCTTTTTAGCTTCTCCAGCAACAAAGGTTACTCACAACATTCTAGGAAGGAGATGGAGTTGTCTATGACAACAGCTTCACTGGGGAGGATGCAGTCAAAAAGCCCTGTGTATGTGTGACTAACAACCAAATCATGTGAATTCAACATTGCAACTAAACAGTTTCCAGACTCCTGGCACCTCTTGGTTTTATTTTTTTAGACTCTACAAAGATGAAACCCACAAACCAGTGGATCCTACCTGGTCTCCACCAAGGCTGTGCCTGAAGTCAAGGCTCTTTTCCTACAAGTACGCTTAACTTTCTAATTGATTTCTAATCTAGAAAGAGCTTTGGTAGAGTAAAATATACATACAATGCCTGACAGTTTCAACTGTATAGCCTTATATTCAAGTCCTTATAATTTGGGTCTTATTTCCTTTTCAACATGACACTCTCTCCTTTCTTCTTCTGTTCCCATTTCTCCCATTTAAGCTCACACTGGGCCATACAGATAACCAAGAGACAGACAGACAGAACATCTTTCACCATTCTACCAATACTGTGACCACTCCTGTCTGGCCAGGCTCTCAGCACAGCCGAAAAGATGTCCCTGTAGACCAGTATTTAACCTTCTCACCTTTCCCCTCTGCCCTCTGCCTTGTCTGGACATCAGCACAGGAAGGCTGGAGTGAGGGAAGAGATTAAATCAGGTGGTTGAAAGCTAATACCATCTTCCAGTCTCCCCAGCAACTTCACAGTCAACCCAGGAATTTAAACTCTAATATACTCTGGGGAGGGGAGGGGAGGGGAGGGAGGGAAGGAGGGAGAGAGACAGAGAGAGAGGTAGCTAGTGTCTCCTTGTGTTCAGTACAGGGTTGCTAGTGCAAGACTGGGGACAGGGTTAGGACATCAGTTTGGCCTTTACTGGGGTACATCTGGGAGGGAAAGAAAGGTGGGGCTCCATGTGGGAGCAATCTGAATCCTGTCTGCCAAGCCTCCAGAGCTCTAGGGGACATTTAAAAACTCCAAACAAGTGCATGGAAAGATATGCTTTGTTTTCGTTCTGCCCCTGCTGAGAAATTCTGCCTATTGTGTTTCCCCAGGAGGCTTTTCTGGCTAATTTTGAAAAATGAAGTGAGCAGGTAAACTGTAGCTAATGGCCTCAACCCCAGGGCAGACATCTGGGGCAGTGTTGACTTTGTTGCTAGAGAGCCAGCTGACCTTTGCACTGCCCCCCACCTCTAGCCCCACTCCCTGCTGGTCTGAGGGGGTGGGTTCAGCTTCTAATGAACCAACTGCCAAGTCCCTACTGCTGTGGCTGCCATCACCCAGCTCCTGCTGAAGCTCTACAAATGTTTGTTTTATGAATGAGCATGGACATGGCACACCTTGAGATGCTCCTTCTCATCCAAAGAGGTGAGAGCTCCCTAACTGTCCCCTGCTTTTGTTAGGACAAATCCATTTTGTAGATCAACAGATCTAGGGAAAGAGATCCAGGGCAGAACTTGGGACAAGAGCATCCTTCATGAGTTTCTCTAAAAGACCAACAGGATGGAAAACAAACAAACAAACAAAACAAACATCAAAAAACTTTGTATGCCTTGATGTTGCCCTGTATAGGTCCTCCTTTTCAACTCATAGATTATGTATTTTTTAACCTATTAATAAAAAACTAGAATCAATCAGAGTATGCTCCATGCATATATACAAATGACACACTGAACCCTGTTCATATGAGCAGCTATTATATTTTTTAATTTTAGATTTATTTTCTTTTTATGTGTATAATTGTGCAGCCTACACATGCATATGAGCATAACATATGCCTCTGGTTCCTTCAGAGGTCAGAAGAAGACATCAAATCCCCTCAAATTGGAGGTGAGGGTGGTTGTGAGCTTTTATGTGGGTTCTGGGAACTGAACTTGGGACCTTTGCAAGAACGAAAAGTGGTCTTAACCACTAAACCAAATATCCAGCCCCACATCTTAATTCATTTTTAAAATAAAAAGAAAACTTGAATCTAGTACATTTAATAGCTGTCAGGCTAATTTTAGTGTGTGTGTGTGTGTGTGTGTGTGTGTGTGTGTGTGTGTGTGTGTGTGTGTGAAATCACTTTATTCACCCATCATCTTTCAATGAAATAAGAATGCTTTTGCTTAAAGTTCACTAATAAGTGAGTACATCCCCTGTTTATCCTTCTGGGTTTGTGATACCTGATTATACACAAACTAGAGTGATCAGAGAGAAGAAATCACAACTGAGAAAATGTCTCAGCAAGATGGGCTGTAGGCAAGGCTGCCGGGCATTTTTAAAATTAGTGGTTGATATGAGAGGACTCAGTTCATTCTGGGTAGGGCTGCTTCTGGGTTGGGGATCCTGAGTTGTATAAGACAGCAGGCTGAGCAAGTCATGAGGAGCAAGTCAGTAAGCAACATTCCTCCATGAGCTCTGCATCAAGTTCTGCCTCAAGGTTCCTGCCCTATTTGAGTTTCTGTCCCTGATTTCCTTTGATGATGAACAGTGATATGGAAGTGTAAGCCAAATAAACCCTTTCCTCACCAAGTTGCTTTTGATCATGCTGTTTTTTTTCACAGCAATAAGAACCCAAAGACAACTCTATAAAATAACAAAGTTATGTCGTGCTGAAGTTACTTGTAAAATATATGTCTAATATTTATTGCAATATCAAAAATGCATTTCCTAAGCCTGAAGGACTGAATTGCTATGTGACATCACAGAACTGAACTCACTTCTGGAGTCCATATTTCATTATTTATGTGTTAAATGATGTGGGGGGAGTATCCTCCATCCTTCTCTCCCTAATGATTAAGAAGAGTACTGAGATAACAGAAGTGAAATTTTTAAAAGAGTGTTCCATGCAAATAATTCATCAAAAGGTATTTGTTATTGATATTACCAGATTATTGACCCTCCTGTCTTCAAATGGTCTCTAGGCAATAGAGAGATACTAGCTTTCAAATAATACTGGAGTGCTGGGAACAAAATATATATGGATGTTCCAACTGTGCTATGGTTGACCCAGGGTAGACTAGCTCTTTTGGGTAGAACTTGATAGAAATATGCATTCAAAACCTTAGTTTATGAGTAAGAGAAAAGGTGGGGAGGAAGGCCTTGCCATGTCTGAGCTGAAAGTGAGGTCCTTATGTCCCCCTTCCTGGTCATGAACCCTGAACCCTCTTTGCACAAAAAGGACTCTTTTCCAGAATTGGCAATCTGGAAATCAGATTCATCAAAACTGGAGCCTACAGGGGCAGCCAAGAGTAGAGTTTCCTATGTATCTTCTTTGTCTTTTGTCTTAATGTGGTGCTGTCGACAGAAAACAGGTGAAATCAAGAAAGTCCCTTCAACCTGCTACATGGTTCCATTGGCCCATTTATTTATTCAACAAATCTCCTCAACATATATACTTTACACCATTCACAGTGCTAAGTAACAAAACAAAAAAAAGAAACTTACATAGTGACCTGTGGTTGTAAATTTGATGGAGGATGTAAATTTGTTGAAAGGAGTTTGGATGCATACACAAAACCAAATAAAACCCACCAGAAGCAAAAGTAGGGGCCTCTGTTGCCTCAGAAGCAGCTTTTGTTTATGTTATACACACAGAAGCCTTATGTCTGTTTTCATTCTGCTACTGAAGCCTTTGGCTTGGAAATTACCCCCTCCAAAATTAAACTCTGATTTTGAGATAGAACTTAGAAGGTCAGGGAAAACATTTTTTTTTTTTTTTTGAATGAACCTTTAAGAGTTTGAGACTCCTTTCAGGCATGATCATGTCCAGGTTCAATCTGTATGGGGAGCAATTTTCAGCCACAAAAAGATGTGACATTAGGGATCCTCTTTTCCTCCAAGAAGTTATGAAAAGTTTGTGTTAGTCTGATGATATGGAGCATTGCATGACATTTCCAGGGGAGATGTGAACAAATATCTATTCACTCCAGGAAACCAATGGACAAGAGGTAAGAATTGCCTTTGCACCCAAGTTTATCTTGGAGAAGCAATGAGTTTATGGCATCACTTGCTGGTGTGCAGGTGAGGGGTGACATGCAGGAACACATCTCACTCACAGGCACTTACATAACCAGATGAACCCACTAATATGAGTGAAGGCCCCCGAAAGCTACCCCCTCCCTCTCTCTCTCTCTCTCTCTCTCTCTCTCTCTCTCTCTCTCTCTCTCTCTCTCTCCAGCAATTGTTAGTGCTTTATGTTTTCCCATGTAACCTTGAAAATTTATGTTTTAGGAGCTTCCAGAGCTGTCAGAGTTTTCCTTTTTTTTCTGAATCTCACAAGCCATTCTCCCTTCAGGAGGGCATGTTTCAATTCAGAAGAAATAACTACACAAATAAGATGGTGTCCAAACATTTCATTTATACCTAGTCCTCAGATGCCCATTCCCGCTCTCATGTGCTCATGGAGTTGGGATCTCAGGTCCACACAGATGGCCCAACATTGGCATTGCCTCTCCAAAGTTCCCTTCCAGTTTCCCTTTGCACATCACAGTTATGGGCCATTTAATGTCCAACCAGCAGTTCATGTTTGACTCAAAGCCCCAAATAGGTTCCTCTTTCTCTTTCACTCCAACTGTTCATCTGCCTCACTCTCCTTTGCATGCCTGGGACATAACCACTGTCTGTTTCTAGGAGTCCAAGCCTTACAGTTTCAATATCTACCTACCTTCTTCTCTTTGTATAACAAGAAATCACTTATAAATTTTAATTCATGTCCCTCTTTTGCCTTTTTTTTTTCTTTTTTTGTGTGTGTATGTAGAGGGGAGAATGTGTGGTGGGGGGGGGCGGTAAACACATAGAGAGGTGCACACAGAGGCCAGAGAACAATCTTGGCTATTGTTTGACATAGGCATCATTTGCCTTGTTTTGAAGATAGGGTCTCTTACTGGCCCAGAAAATTTCCAAGCAAACTAGACTGGCTAGTGACTATACCCCAGTGATCCACCTAGCTCCACCTCCTCTATGTGGGATCATAAGTGTAAATCACCTTGTAAAGCATTTTTTACATGGGTTCTGGAGATCATAGTCAGGTCCTCATGCTTTTAAGACAACACTGAGCTGTCTCCCTAACCCATCTCTTTTAACTTTAAAAAATTTATTGCGGGAAATTTGGTACTTTTCTACCAAGGCAATCACTTTGCCAGGGGGATCCTGCTGCCTGCCACTTGCCTGCGAGTTCAGTTGCTGTTTGTAGGAAACAGTGCTGAGACTGTCGATTTTCGTCTCCTGTTTCTGGCTTCAGTTATCATCCCCTGCACGCTGCCAACCTAATGTATCTGAAGTGCATTTCTGAACATGTCACTCCTCTGAGCAACAAGCGTCAACGGCTCCCCATTGCCTGCCAAATCGCATCTTGATTCCTTATCATGGCTTTTCACTTCCACTTAGATCTGGTCTCAATTCAGTGCACATTTATTGAGTACTTAGTGCCAGGACCTGCTTTGGGTGTTAAAGCTGTAACACTGTAAGGCCAAGTCCAAGATGCTTCTTGCTCCTGAAGAAGGAAAAAAAAAAAGACAAGCAGGTTTCCAAATCTCTTGCCACCATTCCTTACCTCTTCTGACTTCTGCAGAAGGCATAAAGTTGGGTTAGAGTTGTTCTTCCAAACCTCTACTTTTTCTTGACTCTGTGTTCACCAAGTTCATCTCTCCCACAACTCCACCCAAGCTCCTTTGGCTTTAGCACTTCTTCCTCAGTGAAGCAATCACAAGTCAGACTTTCAAAGATGACTGCTCCTTAACTATGGCCTTTGAACACATTTTTTGTTATATAACTTAATTTATATGCACAAAAGCTTCTCATCTTCCCATTATGTGTCTGCTATGGTTGAATGTGAAATGTCTCCTGAAGGCTCTTGTGTTGGAACATGTGACCTTGGCTGGTGACACTATTTTGGAGGTTTATTAGAGGAAGTTAGTCACTGATGGTAAATGGTGAGATCTGATCACCTGCCCTTCCTGACTACTCTCTACTTCCAGACTACAGTCACAATGTGAACAGCCACCTCACTCTCTTGCCACCATGTCTTCTCCATTGTGATGGCTACATTCCTTCAAAGTCCAGATTAAAATATGGACTTCCTCACTTAAATCACTACTCATCAGTAGCAAGAAAAGTAATGCAGTTCATAAGCTGTTATTTTCTTCCCAAAGCAAAAGACTCATATGCCATAGAACATACAATAATGCATGTTCTTAAAAAGTAATATCAGTGGCCTTAGGTAACAGTGCATTCAGCAATTTCAATTATCCCTTCTCCTACAAACCTTCTCAAAATCTCAACTAATCTCCAAGAAAGTAGTAGACACTAATATTTTTACAAGACATATCAGATATTTTTCTGGCCCTTATTTATATCCCTTAAGAATTACATCTCATGGAAATTGTTTCCATAAAACATTAGAGAAATAAATACATTCTATCAGAAAGGTAAGACCACAGAGCAATAGTGAAAATAATAATGCTAATAATAATAATAACAATAACAACAGCAACTAGGTTTTCTATAACACTATAATAGATTTCTCCACTTATGCAGTAGCCAGATCAAGCCAAATTGAAAAGACAAAGGAACAAGTTTATTTGAGTAAAGCAACTCTCCAGTGAGCCCTCCAGACCCAGAGCTGGGGCCCTGGAGAAGTCACACAGCCTAACTAAAGCAGGTACCTTACATACCTTGTTGGTGACGGTTGGCAGCATGTCCTCCACAAGCTGGGTTTGTGTCTAACTATGGATAAAAACTGATCACTTTAGGTGGGGTCTTGGGTTACTGGTAACTTGAGGGGAAAAGCCACCACAGCTACCAAGAATGCAGAACTGGGATTTTTGGTGCCTTTTTGTTGTTGTTGTTGGAGATTCTCTGCGAAAATGGAGTTTGGAGAGAGAGGAATGTGGCTTTCTGGATCAAGCAAGATTAAACTAGAGGTTCCAGCTGAACAATAATAGTAATTGTTTCTGCTCTGTGGTAAACAGTATGCCAAATATCTTCATCCATCTGAAACTCAGAGCAGCTAAGACAGGCCCTAAGATCAGCAGTAACAGCAAAGTAGCTAAACTAGAATGCAAAGCATATCTAGTGTTATTTATGGAGGGGATATGCTTTTAAAATTTCTCTGAACCTCTTTTTCTGACTCATAAGGGCCCACATTACTCCAGTACCTCTGTAAGTTTGGGTCTGCAGTCTGACTTCTCATTTGTGCTTTGATGCTCTGCAAAAGAAAGAAAAAAAAAGAACTCTACTATTCTGCTCCTAAGCTCCAGAGACCCAACTGTTTTGCCCCAGTCTGCCTTTAATTAACCATGTGTCATTAAGCAAAGAATTTGTCCCCTCTGGGGCTCGGTTTCCTTAGATGTAAAATTAAGTAAGAATGGACTTTTGGATATCTGAGGTCCTTTAACCTTTTTTACCCTGCTCTTCTGTTTGCCAAGTTTCTCTGATTAATAGAATTAACTGAGCCCTTTGCTGCCCATTGTGTCTGCCATTGAGAGGAGCCGGTCCTTAAAGGAATCCACAACATGGCCAATTGGCCTTGTCAACTTGGAGGCCACTTCAGTGTCCAGGCACTAGCAAAATAAGGAGCATAAATGCTTGCCTTTTATCAAATGTGCTATTTTATTATAGAAAAAAGGTAATGTAGGGCATCAAATAAATATCAGTTTTTGTTTTGATAATATAAGTATAAA
The DNA here is from genome assembly GCA_004025045.1 of Sigmodon hispidus. NCBI lineage: Eukaryota > Metazoa > Chordata > Mammalia > Rodentia > Cricetidae > Sigmodon > Sigmodon hispidus. Next base: position 21,242 of record PVIH01000078.1, on the reverse strand, counting down.
TGAATAACAAAAACAGATGGGGTACATTTCTTTGCAATGTATATCTGATTAAAAATTGAGGAGAGAAATGTTTGTAGCAAATATGTTTTGTATTTCCTGAACCAAAAGTCCTTGCAGAATAGTTTGAGACTTCCAGAGCACCAACACACAGCTGCCTTGGCTATCCTTCAATGAACCATCAAACCCCCAGTTGTCTTGGAAACCTGCCTAGGTCCAGGGATGTGTTCTCCACTGAGCAGCTAAAATGGCTTAAAGTCTTCCAGAGTAACATGATTTGACTATAGCTCACCCCTTGGGAGCCTTCATAAAAACAAGATGTCTATCTCATGACCTTAGAGCTGTAAGTGTCATGGCTTAAAAAAATAAAACAATAATAGAGGCTAATGTTCATTTGGCAAGGGGTAGGAGGTGTTCTAACGTAGAGCAGAGAAATTTAATCTTCTAAATAAATCCCATTTTATTATTCTTACCTCCCCAAAGAACAAAATATCAATGGCTAGCCTGACATCCATAAGGACTAGAATATGGAAGGCTACAGGAAGAAATCTGAGGATTCCCTTATTGATTGATGTTCTCTTTGTCTAGACTCTCCAGGACTTAGGTTTTGGACAGAGTTCCACACTAGTGATAATGAGGATGCTGTCACTTTCATTATAGCCTCTCATACCCATTAAACATTCACTGTTAGAAAAGTGCACTTAGATGGATCATCATATTTATCTTATGTTTGTTTTTCTTTTTTCATGTGTACACATATATAATGTGACTATATAAATGTGCATGTTTGTATGTGTATAAGCACATGTGTATATGTGGATGAATGTGCATGTGTGTGTCAACCCTAAGTTGATGTTGGGAATATTTATCTAAGGCCATTTTACCTTATTATTTGAGGCAGAGCCTCTCAATCAAGCTCAGACCTCATGCTTCAGCTAATGTCACAGGCTAGTCTGTTTCAGGGGTACTGCTTCTGCCATCTGAATCCAAACATTTTTAACTGTTGAGCCATCTCCCTCCCCAGTCTCAATGTCTATTAACAACTACAGCAGATACTGTTTGGGTCTAGCCTTGTCTCCTTGGCCTAGCTCAGAGGTTACCTGATAATAAACTTCATAGCTTCCAAAGTGACTGTTTCTTGACTGTGGGATTTCTTCTGGCCCTAGTGAACATTAGCCTGCCCATCTGAGGGCCAGGAACCTCAAGGGATTAACATTAGCTATATCAAAACCTTGACAATTGGGAAGGGAAAGTAGCAAAAATATATGCCAACTTCTTGCCTCTTACCAACAAGACAGCAGATTTAAGCTTGATTTCTCATCTTTTTTCTCTTCTCTGTCTCCTTTCTCTATATCCCTACTGTATTTCTGGGGCTCACATCCCTGATAAAAATTAATTCTATTAAAACACTAACTTCAGAGTTTGCTTTGGGGGCAACACTAAGTGAATGCAATCAGGTTATACTAAAGTGGACAGAGGGTTGGGGGGAAATTAAACAGCATGAACCAAATCATTAAGCCATCATTTGGAGGAGAATCAAAAGCTACCCATGAGACCACATGTACTGTGAGGATCACAGCAGGGATGGAGTCAGATCTGCCCAGGGGCACAAGAGATTCAGGAGCAAAGAGAAAGTAATGCTATGGCTTTGTTGATTCTCCCTATAGGTCTATGGGCTGCAAAACTCTTCTGGAGACAAGATAGAGAGTTTTTGCAAGGGGCTCCATAGGGTTGGGGTTTGATAAATATCAAACTCAACTAAAATGGAGAAAATTGACCATACTAATAATTTCAATGCACAAAATGACATTACCTTGTTTTCTTTCGGGAACCTAAAAAAGTTGGAGGAGGGGTGAAGGGTAGATATGATTAGGGTATATTGTATTCAGATATGAAAATTTCAAAGAATACACAAAACTTTTGAATTGACTACCCTGTACAATATAAAATTTAATGATGCTCCCACTATCCAAAGGAAACACTACAAACCATTTTGTGCAGTTCTTCTTATTTAAAAATAAAGATCATAAACAAATGTTCTCAGATTGGTATTTATGAATGGAGCTCATAAAAGTATATTCTCAGATCTGATACAGTGGTTAGAATCATCTGAATCTTGGGGGACTAAAGCATGATCTTAGAAAGTTTGAGGTCAGCCTGAGCTACAGAGAAAGACCTGTCTCTAAAAAAAATATCCTCATTGGGTTAATACCCATAATGCATAGTAATTTAATACTTACATTTGGCTTAGAACAATGTCTGATTCAGAATAAGTATTCAATAAAAATTAGCCACTGCTGTGATATGCTAAATATTACAGATATTCGCTGCATATATATGATAGCTCATTTGTGCCTGTAAGCAATTAATCCATGTGAAGCAATTACCAGCTTGCTCATTTTCCAGATGAGCCAAAAATCTCAGAAAGTTGCTTTCACTTTCACAGAAAAGATATGGCAGAGCCTGCATTTCCCTCCGTGTTTTCTTGAGCATCGTCACGTTTTTTCTTGTAAGTTTCCTCGTGTACTGTAACACTAACAGACTCTTAGACCTTTTCTACTTCTAGGTGTTTGCTGTCTTTGTTCCCTTCACCATCACTGGGCTTCATTTAATAAAGAGTGGTCAAATCACTGAAAAAGTGAGCATCTCTTCTCTGCTCCCGACAGGAAAGCACAGGAGAGCTGAGGTCCTGTTCTGGGTCACTTCCTTCTGTGCTGCAGGGACTTGCTCTAACGATTATCTACTCTCTCATTTGCTCATTCAATTTATCTTCCATGGCATTATCCACCACCCCCACCCCCTAGGTTCTAAATAGAAGCAATTTTTTTTCCCTCGCTAAGGAGAAAAATCTCACCTTCCATTTCACACCATATCTAGCAGTCAGATTAGGTTGCCTGGTCCATCAAACAATCCCAGCATTCCAATGGACCTATACAGTAGTGTTCTCTGATGTTCTATGCCGGTGCAAAGTGCATTTAGGGATCCTGGATTGGTCCACCTTGGATTTCACTGTGATCTGAGACCTTATATTCTTTTACACTGTACACATATTGCCACCTATCCAGAAACCAGAATCCCTAGTTTTCATAGTGGTTAACAAGTCCAAGAGACTGTCAAATGGTCTAAATACATCGTCCTACCTTCCATTTTCAATCTCAAATCAATATTTTATACCTATGCATATATTTCTTCCAACCCAAACTCCAACACACACACAGAGAATATTTTTTTGTTTCAGAACCTTCCATTTTCCACTCCTGCCTTGCTAAGGTCACACCAGTACATGTTTGCTATGTATACTTTGATGATATTATTTCCTCATTCACAAGCTTCCAAGTTACCTTGGTTTCTTCACACAACAACCTTTACTTTTCATGTTTTCACTACCAAGTATCCACAAAAGGCCCTTGTGTTGAAGGGCCTGGTCTCCCTGGGTAAGCTAATGAGAGTTGACTGTGTTATGGGTCTTGGATCTACTCATTGGCTTAATCCATCAATGAATTCATAGCTTTATGGCTTTATTTAGATGATGAAGAATCTATGAGGTTTGAGAAAGCAAATCACTCAGGGCATGACTTTGAAGATTTTACCATGTCCCCTGTCTCTTGCTTCTTAGGAGTCACCAGCAGATGCTTCCCTTCCACAGACTTGTACCATTAGGATAATCTGTCTCATCGTAAGCCAAGGGCAGTGGAGCCTGACAGCCATGTACTAAAACTTCTAAAAATGGGAGCCCAAAATAAAATTTTCCTTCTTCAAGCTATTTTTTCATAGGTATTTACTACAGTAATGAAAAACTGTCTTACACAGCATTGGAAGCATTAGGAGCCTCTCCTGTGTCAGCATGGCAATAACCTATAACCCTCCCCCCCAGGAGTACTGCCAGATCAAAAGGAGGACATCATGGGTTACAGCATGTGAGCACTGTGATAAACTGGGACCCACTTGTGTTCTATGAGGGTTTTTCTACCTAGAGACTTAGAAACCAATAGGCATCCAATAAAAGTTTGATGGATAAGTGAGAGAGAATAGAGTCAATAATATTAAATACAAGCAACTTTTCATCCATACAACCAACACCCTCAGCCACAATGCTTTTATTTCCTTCTTTCTGCCTCATCTCCCTTGAGATCATGATTTATAAGTTATCACCCAATAGGCACAGTAGCTAGAAATTCACAGGCATATTATATAATTTTGTTCCAGGCATTGCTGTTATGTTCCTTTCAAAGATATACTTTTGTATTTATACATGTCCAGGTCTCATCCAACCTATTCTGCCATAAGTCTTCTATTTTTTTAGATCCATAACTAGATATTGTTTGTCTAAACCTGAAATACTTGCAGCACATAAAGATGTGATCTTCTCACATTTTATCTTTAATGTTTGTCTCTATACAGGTAATAAGTTCTGCATTTCCTGCGCCATCCCAATACACTTACCATGAGAATTCCTGTGGAAGACTTCTACTGAATTTGTCTGAGATTCAGTTTAATCAGAATGTTCATGAGTGCAGTGAAAAGGATGATGATGACAGAGAACAAAATGATGATGTTGGTTGTGGGATAATATTTTTGTACTCTGTGAAGATGAGTCATTGCCAAGTCACTTTCTGATTACTTTAAATAAAGAGCTGAATAGCCAATAGCGAGGCAGGAGAGGATAGATGAGACTTCTGGGAAGAGATAGGAACTCCTAAAGATGAGAGCTGAGATCTGCCAGCCAGACATGGAGAAAGTGGGATGTACAGTATTAAGCAGAGGTGGAAAATGGTAGAATACAGATCAATATAAACAGGTTAACATAAGTTGTAAGAACATTTGGGAAACAAGCCTAAGTTAAGGTCAAATGTTCATACTTAATAAGAAGTCTCTGTGTCATTATTTGAGAACTAGCAGTCCAAAGAAATTCTAATTATAGAGGACAGTGGTGATAGAAACTGCTTTCTATTATTAAAAATATTTTTATCATGTTAACTTATATGTATACATGTGCATCTTGTATGGATCTTATGTGTACAGGAGTGTAAGTACTTGTGGAGGCAAGCTGTCAAATCCCCTTGAACCTGGAGTTATAAATGGTTGTAAGCTGCTGGCCATAGATGCTTGAACCAAATCTTCTGGGAGAACAAGAAGCACTCTTAACTACTTAGCCGTCTCTTCTTCTCCAGTTTTCTATTTTAAATCATCCTTAAGGCCACCCATATCTATGCTTTCACCACTGTTTTAACACACTATTAACATAATATTAACATACTATTAAAATGCCACATTTTGCCTGTACAGGAGCTTAGATTTCAGCCATGTAAAGAATAAGAATTACAACAACAAAACATTCTATGTAATATACAGGGAGGGATAATGTGGCATGTGACCCTTCTCATTGGCTTCTTGATCAGCCTTGACATTCACCCCCTGGGCCATTTCTTCTTTGTCTCCTCCTCTTCCTTAAGACTCTTCTATGCAAGACTGGTATCCCAAGAAGTAGACAGTCTTAGAATGTAGTCTTTAACTGAGATTATAAATTTAGTGAAGCTAAAGAACATAAAACTTCATGTAAATAATAGGCTTGGCTTAGAATTCAATTTCTGCCACTTGCTCTCTGTGAGTTCCTAGAAACTTGACAAACACATTTAGAGTTCCATTTGCTTTTTGTTAAATGTTCATATGACTATGAATAAATAGTATATTTCCATATCCTCCTAAGGCGGCTAGGACCAGGCTGAAGCAAGTAGGAACAAATGGTGCCAAATTTAATGATGTGTTCACTCTTCACAATCTTGGAATTAAGTCTTGTGTTATAATCCAAAGAGACTTATACAACTCACCTGAGTCCTGGCCTTGATAATTCTGCTAAGAAATGGATGATTTATAGCATATCACTATAGAAAAGTGGTCAACAGTAAGCGTTAAATAAACACTGGCCATTGTTCATGACAAGGCTGGCCTCTCATTATTATCTGTTGCTACCACTGTGGATATCTGTAGCACATGGATCCTTACTTAGTATTACAAGAAAACTATTTCAGGAATAATTTTTTCCATATCTTATACAATACTTTCCACAAAATGGCAAATGACACATAGCCTGTGATGGCCAAGTTTGCAAGAACAAAACACAACCACAGGAAGACTGATATGACTTTTATTGGCATCACGGGCATGTGAAGTAAAAACTCAGTCCATCTGACCTGGACTGAACACACCTTGGACATGTGGTGGCAGGAAGGGTAAGAGCTTTGGCACATCTGATGCAGTAACTGGCTTCACCATTTCTTGGTCAAGTGACTCTGAGCATCTCATTCCTTCTCTCTAAGTTTCCATTAATTCAGTCTTTATCCTAGGTTCTCAATCCAGAAACTGTGTGCTGATTAACATGGAGATGTGTGTGAGGAGGCTAGTGTCAGGACGATATAACCAGTATACTGTTGGCAGGGGTCTTCTAGCTGTCTCTCCTGGATATGTTGCTGTTGCGGTGTCAGTATAGTGCTTTCCTTCTCTTTATCTTTGAAGTTACATTAACTATCTCTAGATTGATGTGTGCCCTGGGCAGCCATGATACTCAGACCTCCCCTCTTTGATGAGATACTGGTTCCAGGAATCCAATCAGAGTGACTGGACCAACTAGCATCTCCCTCCAAGCCTGATCTCTAGTCAATATCAAAAAATGTTTTAAGACTCACATTCTTCAATCAAAGAACAGCAGGGCACAGTAACCTTGGTGTTTTCTAATAATAATTGATTATGAAATCTTGCTTTATTTTCTATTCACTGGACCTCACTATTCATTTGAGTGACTGACACTGCAGTGGTAGATGGACAGGTATAGCTGCCCCTATCCCTACTACTGATTTATGAATGATGATACCTCCTATAGCCTCTGTGAAAATCTTGTGTCTCCACTGAACTTTTAGAGGCACTGCTTTGGATTTTGAGTTATAACAAAGATGCTTAAGTGCCTTCAGATTTCAGATAGGTAAAAGGGAAGAATGTTGATTAGTCACTGCATACGGTTGCGTAGGAAGCTGGAAGAAGAGACTTAGGCAAATAAAATACATGTACCCTAGCCATTACTCATTACTCCTTCCATAGTCACCTGGCAGAATAATAGCCCATAATTGGGATCTTTTATTGAAAGACATCTCTGACAATGTAGTCTATATTATCAATAGAAATAATCTTTCCAATGTGCCTTATGAAAACCAGGAATATCCAAAGTGGCATGTAGGCCACTGCCTCTAAACTTTCAGTCTGGAATCACTTTTGCTCCCTAGCAGCAGGGACAGTGACAGAGGGTGGTGTAGATCAGGGTGGTGTAACACCAGTACTCTTGGCTGAAACCCCATGTACTCCAGGGTGTTCCTTCCCTCCCACATTGCTTCAAGAAGCCCACACAGAGGAACATCTGGCCAGATGCAATCTACTGTGAAGCATATTAGCTCCCTTAGGCTAGTGGGAGCCCACCTAGTGAATGAGAAAGAAAGGGCCCCACAGTGAATTCTGGAAGCTGGGAGCTGTCTCACATGGGATCCATTTTTCTATGAAGAGTGAATTCCAAGTCAGTAATTCATACTGAGGCCTGGAAGCATCTGGGAAGATGTATGAGTAGACAGGGAAATTAGCATAAGGGACCAGCCAGGATCTATTGCCATTCTCTGCCTTTGTCTCAACAGAGGATATAGAAAAGAATGTAAGAGCCTTCTAGTCAATAGACTATAACCCCCAAGGGTCTACCCTCTAGTCCAGAAAGAATATACACTACAGTACTTTAGAGAGTTCTTTAGAGGCAGGGCTTCATTTAATTTGCACAATAGCCATAAGCCTATCTATGGGAGTCAAAGACCCCAAACTTTCCCCAAGTCACCTTGAGACCAAAGAGGAAAATTCATCAGGCAGCCCTGAAATGTACATTGGGAATACATTGTTCACACCTGCTCCAGATACTTCTCTGCACCGTTCCACTGCAGCACATAGTAGGGATCCGAGTTAATGTCAGAAGTCTCTTCTCACAACAGCCACATCCTGCCCTGACAATGCAAATTTGTGTTTCTGGCATGACCACAGTGACAGACACTGAGGATGTGTTTCCTTTGGGAAGGGACCAGGTTTAAGGGAGACATCTGCGCGAAGGAACTGTTTTTCTCACCAGCCACTGCTCAGGTGTACAGATACAAAGGGAGGGTGAGGGAGGAGAGGCACATAATTAAATGAACAATTAAAAAGTTTCCAAACTTCTGACTTCAATTAACCTCTGAACTCAGTCCTGTCCCAATCTTCTGACTTATAATATAATGAACAAACCCAGGCTGCAAAACTGGTTTGGGGTGTTTCCCAGTCACTTAGCTTTCTGATGGAGAAAAGATTTTACTGAGTTTATGACTAAGATGTCTTCTAAGGAAATAGGCCGGTGATGACAGAGAAACAGGCTGGACTCAGGGGCGCGGAGATGGAACACGGGAGGACCAGCAGATGACTCAGCCCCAGGGACTGTTCCCTCCCACTCCACCCCTGCATTGTCAACATCACACTTTTCAAATCTCTCACCACTTCTCATTTCCAGAGGGTAATGGAAAGTGAATGACCCCTGCAGTGCCTTTCTCTGCCTGAGAACCTCCCCAGTCACAGAATGGCTTTGGAATTAAGGTGGCCAAGTTCTAAATTTTGTCAAATCTCTTCCCATCCTGATGGCACTGGAAATGACCTTTAAGCTTTCTAAGTTTTTATGCCTCAGTCTTCCCACCAAGTGAAGTGGGAATAATAATTTCAACAAACTCATGAGAGACTTAGGAGCACAAAACAAAATAATATACAAAGGGAGGCCTAACATGGCTGTTGTGGTTATGGTTCAGCCTGGAGTACTTGCTGTGATGATTACTACTCTTGCTGAGGAGATGATGGCAAATCATTTCTTCATGAGGGCTCTCATCCCAAGGTGGCACAAAATTGGTGGTTTTAAAAACAAACAGTAGTACCAGAGACAGAAGGCCAACCTAAGGTTTCAGCACAATTGGATCCTTTTGTAGATTATCATAAAGAATCTGACTTGTGCCTCTCTGCTAATGTGATATTTGCTGGTAATCTTTGATATCTGTGGCTTATAGATCTCTGTCTTCCTTTCAATGTGCACATCTCCAAATTTCTTCTTTCCAAAATTAATATCACTGAGTAGTCCCACTTGTGTATGGTGTGGGATACTCAAATGTCTTGTGATCTCAGAATTATTATTCCTTGCTTTCGTTTCTTTATTTTGAAATTGCACATGTATGCACATGAGCACACACATGTGTACATCTATCCAAGTGTTTACTAGAAGCATTGTTTCTTTGCTTGTTTGTTTTTAATCTAAGGCTGTTTAAGAAATTAGAATCACATTTGGAAAATAAACAATTCTTAAAAAAATAGAAATTATAAAGATTTAAATAGATAATTTACTACTTTCTACATTGAAATAAGCAACAAGTTATCTGGGACAGACATCTTCATCTCTCAGCCTCATGGTATAGCAAGACTTTTAAGAAGAAAATATTCCTCTATGACAAGAAGATTGGGATGCTCATTTGGTATCTCATTTTTCACACTACCTCTGCTTTTAAATTCTGAACTATATGTGGAGCCAACCATATTTACACCACTACTCCTTTGAGATGTCTTGTGTATCATATTCCTTCATGAATGCATCAGATCTCATCCTGAACAATGAGTTCTAAATTCAAAGGAGGGTTTGCTTCTCCTCCCCATCTTCTATATTTTTCTCCAGCAGCTGAACGAGTACACAGAACTGATACACTTCCCATAATTTTGGTTTAACTTTATTGTCATAGTAACTTTTGAATGTGGTTCTATTATTGTCAGCATGGCCTACACTAGGAAACAGATGATAAAAGACCTATTTAAAAACAAAAGGAGAAAAGACATGAGGAGGAAAAATAAAGGAACCAAGAGGTAGAAGATGGAAGTGAATTAGAAAGAGCCCATTTTTGACCATAGGTATGACCTCACACACATTACACTAAGATTGTAATACCATATTGTAATTGCCATACAAGGACAAGGAAGCTATAGACTAAGACTGCAATCTACCCCACTGACTGATGTTTACTAATAAAGTTTTATTGGGAGGTAGTTAATTACCTTCATTTTGGCATTGCCAATAGCTGCTGTGGAGGTGTAATGAAAAACCAGAACAGTTTCAAGAAAAAAGAAAAAACAAAACAAAACATGGTCAACAAGAGCAAATTGTTTATTCATTATCCCTTTAAAGAAAGTAAACATAATCCTAATCTTTTACATTTGTTTTATATAAATGAATTATAAACTGTCTAAGGGATATACATGTATATAGATATTCCAACTTTAATATAGTGTACTGTAAGCTTTATATGATACAAAATGAGCTCCACAAAATATTCTAAGAAAACTCTACAAGAGTCTGAGCTCTAGTAAATGGCTATGGACTTTGTTCTGTGTGCTTTACATAGCATACTTTTAACTCTGTACGGACACTAGGAAATATGTCTATCAGGATGCCTTAAACACGTGGCACCGTGAGCTTTAATGGATGCTCTAAGAGCTATATAAAGACAAATTAGACAACACACAAGAGACTTGATGTAGAGGGTGAAGAGAATAAGTTGGGTGGGTAGGGATGGGGTATAGAAGGTGGTAATGGGAAGAGGTGGAGGAGGGGTGAATGTTCAAATTACATTGCATCATATTCTCCAGAATTGATAAAATATTGTTTTCATTTTAAAAGGTTTTTTTTTTTTAACAAAGTCTGCACTTAGTATTATAACCTCTGTATAACAGCATGAACTCCTCTGATAGGTCAATATCAGATCTGCACAGGTTTACCATGAGTTTCATGTTGGCACAATGTGAGTTACTTTAACAGGAAAATGACGCTCTTATATGAGCAGTGTGATTGATAGCTTTGTGTAAACTTGATAAAGTTATCTAAGCAGAGGGAACCTCACTGAAGAAAATGGTTCCACAGGAGTAGTGATGCTCAGCCCATTGTGGGTGGTGCCATTCCTGGTCTGGTAGTCTTGGGTTCTCAAAGAAAGCAAGTTTAGCAAGTCATGTGTACATCAGTAGGCAGGCACTCCTTCACAACCTCTCCATCAGCTTCTGCCTCCAGGTTCCTGACCTGTTCTGATTCCTGTCCTGACTTCCTTCAATGGTGAATATATAGAAAAATAGATGTAAAAACCAAATAAATCCTTTCTGCTCCAAATTGTTTTGATTATGATGTCCATCACAGAAATGATAACCCTAATGAAAAAAGAACTCAGAAGAATATACAGGGCTCCAAAAAAATCTAAACAGGGCACTAGGATCTCTGAACCTGTACATGATGACCTCCATACAGATGAAATATAAATTCAATAAAAAAAACATAAAATGACCTCAATAGAGGTAAAGTATATAATATAGTCTGTACAGTTCAGTATGAGCTCTATCCATAGCACTGTAAAGTCTATGTGTGAGACTATATAAGGTCAGTATATATTTACAATGAGTTCTACACAGGTCACTTGAGCTTTATACAGATTATCCAGATTATTATGAACTATATGTATGTGTAATATGATTGTGCAATATGATCCAGATTATTATGAACTATATGTATGTGTAATATGATTGTGCAATATGATCTTTCTAAGCATCATGTGATCTTTACACATGGAATTGTGGTTTCTGCACAGCACAGTAGGACTTCTAAAAAGTAAAAGTGGCCTACTGTTTTCTTGCTGTTGTTCTGATTTGGTTTTTTTCTTCTTCTCTTTTCTTTCTTTCCTTCCTCCTCCTCCTCCTCCTCTTCCTCCTCCTCCTCCTTCATGAGACAGGGTCTCTATGTAGTCTTGGCTGTTTTCAAGCTTGCTATGTAGACTGGAATGTCATCAAACTCTCCCTCCCAAGTGCTGAAATTAGAGGCATGTACCACCATGCCCAGCTCTGTGTACAGCTTTAAATGCCACACTATGAGTTCTACACATTGTCCCAAGTGCCTACACAAGAGACTTGATGTGCCTATGGAGGCACCTGGGACAATACCAGGTCTACAGAATGTAATGCAACCTCTGGTAGAGCACAGAGTTCTGTACGGGATACTATAGCCTTTAGAAATTTCATTATGCAATGTAAACCATCAACCATGGCGTCAACAATGGTGTATCAGAAGCTTTATATTACAGTGTGAGAACTATTCTAGGCACTACAGAACCTATATGGATTCTTTGTGAATTTTAATAAATGATACTGTGGACTCTGAAAAGGGTTAAATAAGTTCAGTGTAGGGCTATGTGAGCTCATACAGCTCATCATGATACATCTACATAGGGGTATTATGAGTCATATAAAATGTACTGAGAGCAGGCTGGAGAGATGCTCAGGGGTTAAGAGCACTGACTATTCTTCCAGAGGTCCTGAGTTCAGTTTCCAGGAACCACATGGTGGCTTTCAACCATCTATGATAACATCTGGTACCCTCTTCTGTATACTGTATACATAAGCAAATAAATCTTTTTAAAAAATGCACCGAGAGCTATAGATTTTACTAAGTCTCTACTCTGCACTATGCATGCTATCAGGGCTTCTTGTGATATATGAGCTGAGCACAGAGTACTATGAATTCTGTAAAGGTTCACTACCCACTGGGGAGGGTACATTATGCTCATGGAATGGTATATAGTAAGCTCAATATAAAATACATTGACAGTATACTATGAGTTACAGATAAGGCAGTGTGGCCTCTAGGAACCCTATTATAAGATATGTAGAAGATATTATGAGCACTATGATGATTAGTTATGAGATATTCATAGGACATGTTGAGTTCTGTATGGTTCTATACCAAGCACAAGGAGCTCTGTACTGGGTAATGAGTGCAATCTGAGATGTATGCACAAAATTATTACCTTAATACAGGGCCCTGTGGTTTCTACTGTGAACACCATGGCCTTTAAAAAGAAATGATGTGCTCTTACAGGCAATATGAGCTTAAGATAACAGAATGTGAGGTTAATACTAGCCAGTAGTTGAAAAGCATGATTATGTCTACTCAAGAGAGTATAGCCTCTACAACATCCAATAGTCACTCTACAGGGCAGCATGGGTTTATACACTGCAATATTAAATCAATGCTGCACATTTATAGCCTCTATATAAAGCAATATATGATGTATATAGAACAGTTACCTTTATAAAGTATACTATGTGGTGCTTAAAAATGAAGAATAAATTCTGTGAGGCCACTAAGTAGTCTGGAAAAGAGCACTGTGAACTGTATATAGGACACCATGAAGCATTTAAATGTTGCTATGAGTCCTATGTTGATCCCTACATGCTCCTTATTGGGCGCTGTGAGCCCTATATTGGTAATATTTCTCTAGAGAATCTTATTTGTTCTATACATGCCCCTTTGCGCTGTTCACAGGGCATTCAGAGTTCTATATAGAACATTAAGAATCTACATAGTTTATTATAAGGCAGTATGTTCTGTATTCAGATAAATTAGATGGATGAAGTAAGAAGCTAGAAAGGAAGAGAAATTCCAGCCAGGCTTGTAGTCTAGTCTGTTTCCTTTTACCCAGTAAACATTTTAACACAGAGGGTCCAAATCCAAAGTCACAATTCTAGGAGAAGAAAGGATTTAATCCTTCTCTCTCTCTCTCTCTCTCTCTCTCTCTCTCTCTCTCTCTCTCTCTCTCTGTTAACTCTTCTGAAAGTGATTTGTGAATATATGTTTACTTCTATTTAACTTATTATTCATAATAGCTCTTAGATATTGTCCTGTCCTTGTCACCACATCCTTCAGCTGCAATCAACTAGAATCAGACACAGAGATGCTAACACCATCTTTCCATTACTCACATATTAAAAGCAAGAAGAAGGGCATATGAAGTGAAAACTCAGGCTTTTCACTTCTCCATGTCATCCATCCCTCCTGTGTGTATTCCAGCCTCGAAGGTCTCATCCTCCTGAGGATTTGCCAGAGCGAACCTCCAGAATTAGATGCTAAATAAACATTATTTTCTTACAAATGATCTCACCTTGTGTGTTTTGCTACAACAATAAAAGATTAATCAATAACTAACTTTTCACAGTAAAATAGGCAATAATAAAATACATATTTCATAAGCATTAGCGTTCAAAGACATTCATAATAATTCTGTAAGTATTATTATGAAGGGATAAACAAACTCTGTCAGCACACAAGTGAAAAGTTTAAAACATATAAAGTCATGCCACTATGATTGGATATTGCACAGCCCCACTTGGTAATTGTAGTCATCTGAATGAGAACACCAGAAAGCCCATGTATTTGAATGAAATCAATCAAAAACTGTGATGGGTTAGCACTACCTTTGCACCATCCCAAGAGCTGAGATAGCAAGTCATTTTACCTTTCACAATCAAATACACCAGGAGACATTTGTTTATTGATTAGAGGAGATTTTCACAATTCCATGCATATGCATAATGCTTATACACAGTTTATACACACACACATACACACACACACACACACACACACACACACACACACACACACACCCCTGTGTGATAAGAGACTTCCATGGAATGTACTTTAAAAAATAATGCGCAAAATGTATTAGAACTCTCCAGAAGTCTTTTCACAACCTATATCTCTTTGGAAATTCTGTGAAGATAAAATATAGAACATAATGAATAGTTTAAAACAAAGTACCCCATTAGGTTAAAATAATAAAGACAAAAACTAATACAGAAAAACAAACTTAAAAAACTAAAAATAAAAAGGGTGTATAAAAAATACATTACAAGGCTAGATGATGGGAAAACGCAGAGGCAGTCTGTAGGAGCCGGCTAATTCTCACAAGCATAGGCTGTATTGTAGATGTTTTTATTTTGGTTGAGAGTTGCTTTATTATTATTTATTTTTCTCTGTTTCAGACCATTGATTCCCCTTAGAGAATATACTCATATTCTATGTGACATTGATTTTTTTTTAAATTGCACTATGATTTGATATAAACAGTATGATCAAACCCTGTTGTTTCCCCAACACAAGTGTCATATTTCTGTGTTGTTTTGGATGTACAGAGATGCATTCCATATGAAGTTGTGAACAGAACTGAGATTTGATAGAGAACATACTAGTGAATCTGAAGCAACACTGCAAGAGAAGGCTCTTCCCACCCTACCATGTACATAGTTATTTTCAAACTAACCAGTATCCCCCATAGTAAATACATCTTTAATTTATTTAAAGCTCTGGAGATTCTATCAACTGCAAAGAATGCCACTGCAGTCACATGACAAGTTTTTAATGGAACTTTTTTAATTCTCATATCACACTGGTGATCTTCTCCCCAGAACTGAGCTTTCAATTCCTGCTTTACAGCATGTGTAAAGGGAGTGTGATCCTTTGGTTGATTTGGGTTCTTAGGATTTCAACATTTGGAATTTGAATCTGTCAAGATTGTGATTTTTATAGATTGTTAGATGAGTAATGTTAATCTTTGGGTATTTAAAACTTTAGGGTGTGTCTTTTATGGATCCTGACATAAAATGCAAGAACTCTGACTTTGAACACTCTGTAGAGTGTCAATCTTTGACTAAAAAGCTTAGACAAGAATAGATGATGCTTCATCATTATGCCTACTAACTCATGGTAGCTCTGATGGCCTAACACATCACTTAATTATTTGTGGAGACATTGGTATAAATAAATCCACCATGATCCTATCTGATAACAGTAGAACACATAAAATTATGCATAGTGCTTAATATTATGATGTTCATGCAAGGAAAGCATTGGGTAAGTATGCATTTCTCAGTAAGAACACATAATTGTTCACACTTTGATATTTAGCCTAACATTTTCAAATGGAAATTCTGCACTATGAGCCATTAGGACACTATGCCCTAGGGACAGTATGCAAAGTGAAATAAGCTAGTCTAGGACAACAAATATCTCAAGCTTCTACTTAGTGTGAGATATCTAAAGTAAATGTTCTTGGAGAAGCAGAGCATAGAATAGTGACCACAAAGGGCTCAGGAAAGTGGATGGTATGGAGTTTCAATTGTGACAGATAAATCAGTTCCAGGAACCTGCTATAAATTATCCATAGATAATAATACTGTATGGCACATTTAAAATATGCTGAGGGTAGAGTACATGTTAAGTGTTATCAAAATAAAACAAATAAAAAAGTAGTAAAAGTCAGAACTAATTCCTGAGTTTTCCATACTGTGGACAATACAATAAAGAGTTTATAAGTAACTCTTTATATTTTATGCCCCAAATAAGATATTCACTGACTATATCAGAATTTTGTATAGCGAAGAAGTGATGAAAGCAGCATTATAATACAATATGCTCATGATTAATACTAAAGTCAAGATTCTACTTCATGTCTTTAAACCCAGGACCTCTCTCTTAACCATTGTTAGGTAAATGAATAATTTCATTTTAATTTTATTATATATGCTTTCTGTGGGAAAAAGGGGTAAGGGGTAGTGATGGTATAAACTTAGGGGATAGTGAATGATGTCAAACTTTATTTGAAGGTGCAAGAAGATATCAAAATCATATCTTTTTTTTTAGGCTAGAAAATGATGGGACTATTCAGTAGTGACACATTCAGTATAGCCTATTCTTAGAGTCATTCCAATCCCCACTCCCAACAGTTAAGGGGTCTTTTCTCTGAGCCATTAACCTTCCATGGCTGGGTTGCCCTGGTGACCAATGGCATCTGTAGGGCAGCTAGGTAAGGTCACTGGTCAGGCCCTAACTATAGAAAACACACCCTGGGGCTCTCCCTCCTCAATACCCAAGCTGGTTTTACCAGCTGAGAGGGCTAATTGCCTAGTCCTTTTGAAAAGAAAACCTAGCACTTCAGTTAATAAAATGGCTGGAGGAGGACACAGGCCAGTAGTTATCAAAACCAGCCTACATCAAAATCACTCAGATTGAGCCTGTCTCCTAACTCTGTGCTTTTAAATCCGAATCTAGTTTAGGAGATTCCAGGATATTTTTTGTTTGTTTGTTTCAACTTTCCCAAGCGACTTTTATGCACTGTTAGGTAAAAGAATGCCTGAAATAGTCTCTTTCTGTGTGTAGTCAGGTGGGACTGGAGAGTCACTGGGTAGAGAAGACAGTGAAGGAGATTCAGGGCACATCACCCACCAAATCTGTTAGAGGCCAGCACTTTCTGCTTCTAGAAATATTCCTGGGAACCCGAGCAATTGCAGAAAATATCCAGGCTTGCTGGAGACCCCAAGTGAGAACACACATACAGGAGGAAGGAGTCCTGTGGATATTTGTAGATATTTAATAAATCCTGGGATATTAGAGAGCCTACACAGTCAAATCCTAGGCAGACAGCTCAGGAAATCTTTGATCCTTGAATACAAGGATAAACAGCTGAGTCAATCACACACACCTTTAATCCCAGCACAGGGAAAGCCAGTAGTGGCTCCAACACCCTTAATCCCATAACTCTCCAGAGACAGAACTTCTTCTGTTTCTGTGAGCTCAAGGCTACACACCTCTAATCCTAACCTGGATGGGATAAGGTAGATAAGGGCTCATAGAAACCAGGCAGACAGAGAAGTGACTGACTGACAGAAGCAACAGGCAGAAGAGACCAGGAGTGAGGCTGAGGAAGTTGCAAGACAGTTTGGTGAGAATTGGCTGTGGTGCTTCTTCTCTCTGAGCCTTCCTCCAATATTTGGATCAGAGTCTTCTTTTCTTACAACCCAAGATCAGGCTACCACAGAGTCCAGGCAAGGAGAGCTTTCCAAGATATTAAATCCTCTCCAAAGTTCCAGGCATACAAGCAAAGCCACTTAGGACACGCAGATCAAGCTGTCACCAGGTAAATGCCCTTCCTTGAGATGCCAGCTGTGTCAAAAGGAACAAAATAATGGGACAAAAGAATTCTGCTTGATTTCCAAGTCCAAAGGACCAGGAAGCTAGTGTGTGTGTGTGTGTGTGTGTGTGTGTGTGTGTGTGTGTGTGTGTGTCTGTGTATATCACAGACACACACACATACACGGTTTGTTAAACTGCCATTCTTTGGGTGAGCTTAGTTATACAGCATTATAACAGATAACTGGAAGGTATGAATGAATCACTATTGAAGTAGATGGCTATTTTCCAACAGAAATCTACCTGGAATTTACAAAGGCAGTCCTATATCCCAGATACAGAGCTTTCTGAGAGCAACTCTCATTCAGTGTGAAAAGAATAGCCTATATGATACACTCAGGATGCCAGCCTGCACCCTTGAACTACCCACCTGAGCACACACTTAAATTTCTTTATCTTCCAGGGCAGGGAGCATGGGTGAGCCTCTGAGAAAAAGCTGTCAAACACCCCACTAAAAGAAGAGCTAATCTGGGCCCTTTTTATTGAAATAATATCAAAATAAAGTTCCCGAATGTCCAAAAAGAGTGAATTCACAGTGACAGCCTAGGTAGAGAAAACAATGGTTAAAATCACTGCTAAACAGTGTCCAGGATCATCTGATGCTATAAAAAGGGAGGGGGATAATGAATGAACAGAAAAATACTCTATAAAAGTTGCCTGTCCCCTCACACTGTTCTCTAATCAGGGTCACCTAAGATGTCCTAACTATAGATCCAGAAACTAAAATCTCCAGTTGTTATGTTCAGCAAAAGCCAGACCTGCACATGTAAAGAGGAAGTGCCAAGGCACGGTCCCTGGTAAGATTACTGGCTGTTAATAAGAAAAGACAGAAGCCAGAGTTTTGATGTACAGCTGGACAAGCCGAGGTTAAGGGGAGAGGCAGGGCAGGCTCATTTGCAAACGTGGTCCGGTTTCATTAAGTGTTAGCAGAGACAGCCTGTCTCAGTCCAGCAGAGAAGGAACTCATTATCCACGTAGGGAGCAAGAGATAAGAATCTTTTAATAATTGCTGGGAATTTTTTTATTACTATGTGGAATGCCAATTTAGGTCTCTCCTCATGGACTGGATACAGACAGCCTCCTTGGGAGTAAAAGCTGCTCCCCCATGGCTGTGGTCATTAAGGACAAAGAGCAGAGAGACTGATGTTTGCTCTGAGAATGCAGGAGCTCAGGGGGCCCCTGCAGGCTGCAGGAGCCAAGTCTCTACACAGCTACACTAGGAATGGCCTCTAGAACCTTCCAGAATTTCCCTCAGGTCCTCAGGACAAGAATGCCAAGGCTTATCATCCAAGGCTTCTCTGCTTCTCTGCTTACAGCCTTCTGTCTCTCCTCTGGATTTTTGGAGTATCTGCAAGTATATGTCTGGTGTTTTCTTTGATGTTTACAGAAACTTTGTAAATAGGACATTGCTACCTGCCCAACCAAAAGTTAAGTCAGCTGGGGACCAAGGTCAAGCCCAGTAAAGCTGTCCAGTTTTCACTGTGCCTTTTCTTTGTCATGTTACCTGTGTGCAGAGGGAAGTGTCCTTAAACCCTGCACCATTCCTTGAGATTAAGCCCTTGGTTGGGAAGGTAGCAACGTCATCTCTGTTAGAGATGCTAGAACAAATTGAAATTATTTCACTTGATGTTATCTGAAGGGTTGAAAGAATTAAAAATAAAAGGGACAATTTTAATGTCACAGTATCTCATGACTTGTGCAGTAATTAAGAAAACTGACATTCTCATTTAGGGTTTTCTTAAAGAAAAGGTGCATGGGTCCCCATATTGGACCCTATATCATGAATGAGCTTTCTCAGTAGCCTCCTTCCATGTCTCTTTCCCTGTCTCTGTGGTCTCCTCTCTCCACAAATTGTCCCACGTAGCAGGGCAGTATGAGGTTACAGTGATGGGGGGTTTTAAGTCCAAGGTGTCTAGAACAATGAGGCCTCTTCTGGTTAGACAGACCTTACTGTTTCCATGTCCACAAGCTTGGGCACCATGCCCAGGGCCACAGGCTCTGGGAGCGGTCTGAGTGGTGCTCCATGCCTTCTCCTTGGCTGGGTTTCAGAGGGCCCTGAAGAAGCTCAAGGTGTTGCTCATTCTCTGCCGGAATCTATGCTAATGACTTGAAGGCTTCAGAGGTTTCTTGGTGCACAGTTCACAGTGGCTCAAGTCAGTCATGGCCGAGTGTGCTGTCCAGGCACTTGGCTTATGTATTTACTCCTGCACTTTTGTGCTCACCCAAAGCGATAATTTACTTAATCATCTTTCTCTTCATCATCATCTAACAAGCAGGGTTACTAAGTATTGGCGACAATGGAGTGCTGTTGTTTTGGTGCCCCGGGTTTGCATAATGCATTGGCTACTCCAGCCATGGAAAGATGGAGGAGCATCAGTTTGCTCATCTGTAGCATTGGATGAGTGTGGTACCTACTTGTGTTCTCAGTCACGGACAGAAGTAAAGGTGATTGTGAACCTAGATATATATTCAGTGATGGGGAAGGATAAAACTGGGTTAGAAAAGTGGAGACACATTACTGAATACTATATATTTTTTAAAAAATATTTATTTATTTATTATGTATACAGTATACAGAAGAGGGTATCAGATGTCATCATAGATAGTTGGAGCCACCATGTGGTTGCTGGGAACTGAACTCAGGACCTCTGGAAGAACAGTCAGTGCTCTTAACCTCTGAGTCATCTGTACACCTCTGAGTCTCAGTTGATCTCCTTGGATAGTAAACCAGGTTAATTACATCAGTCATCCAAAGTTATGAGAGAGGAGAGCCAGCAGAAAAGCCATGGAAGAATGGGGGAATAGCTCCAATCACCCCAAGACAAAAGGGAGGAGATAGAATAAAGAGACTATGGGAATAGCTCAAAGACCCATTGTATCCAGCTTCTCATCCTGCAGCTGCATCCTCAGACTCCCATTGAGTGTATCCTCTTCCTGCCACCACCACCCTGGCTTCCCTTTCTTTAGGCTTAACTTCAATTGTGCCTCTCCAAGAAGATGCTTAGTGTCACTGCCCAAAGTTAAGAAAGTACATCATGTTTTCTTCTCTCCAAGTACATAACCTTGGAATGCAGAGTTATTTTAGCTTTATAGTTAAGACGGTTACATTTTTATCTCTCTTGATAACATTAAAGGTCTTCTCTTTGTCACTAAGCATCTACAACAGGATCTGATATATAGTTGTCACTGTGTTAAATAAATGTGTAAGGGCCAAAGACCTTTTGTTGAAAATGACAAGGCATTTTATTTTAAAAGTTTCCCAGGAATAAGTGAATTGCCTTCAGATTTTTGATATTATCACCTTATTTTCCCTTTTGTCTCCATTCAT
>PVIH01000077.1:435165-549264 GCA_004025045.1 Sigmodon hispidus | reverse complement strand
ATCACACATAAACACACATACACATACATCTCACAGACACACACACACATACATCACACATAAACACACATACACATACATCTCACAGACACACACACACACATACACATACATCTCACAGACACACACACATGCATTACACATAAACACACATACACATACATCTCATAGACACACACACATGCATCACACATAAACACACATACACACACATCTCACAGATACACACATACATGCATCACACATAAACACACATACACATACATCTCACAGATACACACACACACACATATCACACATAAACACACATACACATACATCTCACAGACACACACACATGCATCACACATAAACACACATACACACACATCTCACAGATACACACATACATGCATCACACATAAACACACATACACATACATCTCACAGACACACACACATGCATCACACATAAACACACATACACACACCAAGGATTTCAGACAGGTACAAAGACGGGAGCAGAATGAAGAAGAAGACACCTTCAGGGTATCATGAACAGGCTGGTGAGCTATGCTAACGCTTACATTTCTGCACCCTTATGACATGAAAGGGAGCTCACAGAACTTCCTTGGCTGATGAAATTTCAACAGCCCTGACACCTGTGTTCTTCCCAGACAAAGAGCAGAGTTCAAGAGCCAGGAACCCCGTTCCCACCTCTGAAGAGTGGAAGCACCTGTCTAGATGGAGCTTCAGGCTCCACTTGTGGATAGGGACCCCTGTCGATGTGCTATGGACACAGTGGAAGCAAATGGTCCGGCTCATTTGTTCCTGGAGAACAGCCTACCCTGGTCCCGACTGAGCCATGGGCATGGCTCAAACAGGGGCTTCCCAGGGATGATTGGAGATCAGCCTGTACCTCTAAGTTCATTTCCTTCCTAGTTTTTTTCAGATCTCAGAGAACCACAGAGGCTGTAGTCCAGTGTGTTTCTAGAAGCTCTATCATTTCCTAGCTCTGTGATTTTAGGAAGCTCAGTTGATTCTCTTCAGGTTAATTTAACTATTTGGAAATTGAAAATAATATAAACAGTATCACCTCCTCACAGGGATGAATCCCTCCTGGCATCAGTTACTTTCTTAAGACCACCTTTGCCCAAGAACCTTTGGGCTTAATTTAAAATGAAAAGTCCTCCCCAGTCCAACCCAGATTTACTGAATCAGAGGTGTTGTACAAGAGCCCAGAAATCTGCACTTCTAAAAAACTCTCCAGAAAGTTCTTTCCATGGGACATTAAGCAGCCACACTCTCAAGATTTTGATTGACATGCAAACTTCCACTGGGGTTGGGGGGGGGGACACAAAACCAAAACCTCAGTCTTTGGAGGCTGGCTTTGTCCAAAGCCAAGGACTATTGTCCTACAGCAGACACTGAGTCATTGCCCCATAAATAAAAGCCTGAGGCTTAGCCAGAAAGTGGTAGAGAAGCATGCCTTTAATCCTAGCAATTAGGAGACAGAGGCAGGCAGACCTCTGTGAGTTGGAGGCCAGCCTAGTCTATAATGTGAGTTCTAGGACAGCCCCCCCCCAAAAAAGCCTGAAGCTTACAGCCAGCATAATTAAAACCCAGTAACCCATGTGGTATGTAGAACTCCAAAAGATCTGGTGCTGAACTTGGGCAATGCATCCCTTCCCACAATGATGCCCACCATGGGGTGGCGATCCTTACCTAGGCCAGGGAGAGGGCCACAAAACTAGGCCCATGAAGATGACTCCTTAGTACAGAGAGTTTCCCAAAAGCCCACAGAAGAAAAAATACTAAATCACTGTGTAGCAGCACCCTGATCCTCACTGTTCCCTCTGAGATCACTTCTCTCTCCACGAAAGCCTCTGTCTTCAGACTCTCCAGGAACAGACAGTCACTGTGGCTTCCTCCCGTGGAATCAGATGTGGCCTTCTTGCTCTGGTTCTCCAACATTTCTGAACCAGATTGCAGTCTGCCTTTCTAGTCTTTTGCTGCTGTGTCCCCGATCTACTAAACTCTCTCTTTTCATTAGAACTCAGCTGGTGGGTTATATATAATTGAGTTGTTGGGTAAAGGGGGCCCATGGAAACCCCCAACTATGCAGGCTATTGGTTGCTCCCCACAAACTGACAGCAAGCCCCTAATGCTGAAGACAACGCCTACACAACTCACTGAAGGTGGAGAAATTGAGCTGGGGCCTACATAGAGCCTTGACCTCTACAGACTAGGGTTCATGGTCCTGGAAGCCCCTCACAGAATCCAGGGCAGCATGCACAGGTCTGCACAGGTCTGTACCAGATGGGGTGTCAGCCCTGAGAGAAGTGCACCCCCCATTAACCCAGAAGCTTATCTCCAATTGATAGCCACTCATAAATGAAAAATTAGTTCTCCGTCACAGAGTCTCTTAAGGGAAGGCCCCACGCCCTGCATCAGATGGCCAACACAGAACAAATTCAATGGCATCTTTGAAGGTTCTTTGCCTCATGTTTTCTCTGAGCATTTTTTTTTAAATTCTTACTTTTCCTTAGCATATGTATTATAGTTCCTGGTTTTGTTTATGGGATTCCTGTGTACACCAACATGTTTCTCTACATGTATGTATGTTTCTTGTGCTTTTTCTTTCTTTCTTCTGTTTATTTGGTTATAACCTATTCCAGTTGGTATGTTTTATCTTATTTTATTTTTTAGATTGTTTGTGCTTGCTAACGAGAGCGGAAAGTGTGTGGGTCAGATGGAAATGGGGTGGGAGGATTCAGAAGAGTAAGGGAGGAGGAACCGTAATCAGAATATATTCTTTGAAAAAAAAACAAGGGGGCTGGAGAGATGGCTCAGCAGTTAAGAGCACCGTCTGCTCTTCCAGAGGACCCGGGTTCGATTCCCAGCACCCACATGGCAGCTAACAACTGTCTGTAGTTCCAGTTCCAGGCAAACACCAAGGCAAATAAATAAATAAATAAAATTTAAAAAAAAACTATTTTCAATAAAATAAAAATAGGAAGAAAAAGAAATTTAGAAGCCCCTATAACAGGTGCTAATGGTGTCCTGTGCATTCACCCCCTCGTCATGGATCTGAAGCAAAGGTACCCCCCCCTTCTCCAGAGAGTCCAGCTCCGCAGTGAATCAGGCTGAGTGTGTCATGGGTGAGCCTCTTCCTTTCCAACCCTGTCATCTGTCACTTGTTCTGTCTGCTTCTCTCACTTCCTCACAGACTTCCTCTCCAGAGAGAAGTCCCTCAGGAGTCACCTGTGTGAGGGAGAATCCCTGTCTTTGTGCAGTTTGTTGAGGAAGTTGGAGCCAAGACACCAGTCATTGCAGAAATTACCTGGAGGCCACCTTTGCTCTGACTGTTCATGCTAGTGAAACCACTCGGTCACAGACAGAAAGGCTCGGCCAGGTCTGCTGGGCCATACCTGTCGCCCCAGTACTGACTAGCTGAGGTTCAACACTCAAGAGGTCTAAGGCTTCCTGGGTTATACAGCCCCAATCTGCCTCAAAACAAAACAAACAAGCAGACAAAAAAAGCCAAACAAACAAATTTAAAAAAAAAAAAGAACACCACCAGCAGCAACAACAATAACAAAAAGCTGGGTGACACTCGTCTCTACTCCCAGAACTGGGAGACAGAGTTTAAGGCCAGTCTGGTCAACATAGGGAGTTCCAGGACAGCTAGAGCTACTTAGTGAGACCCTGTCTCAAACCCACAAACTGATCCAGAAAGGCTCACAGACCAAATTAAAGTTCTTGAGTCACAGTGGGTATTTAATCCATTTAACACACATGTGAAGAGAGAGAGGTCAGTATTAGTAGCTCAGAGAATCCTTATCCAGCTTCCAGGCTTTGCAATACCATACGCCTTCTGCCTTCTCTCCTGCCTATGTGGATTCAGCGAGGGTGGAGGTGGGGTGGGGGAGGGGTAGATGATACTGAACAGCCAAGAGGAGGGAGGTCCCTGCTGGAGTCAACCCTCTGTGGGAGGACTCAAGAGCAGATCCACCTCACGACAGTCAATTCTATGTCGTCTGTTAGTCACGCAGGGGTTTCTGTGTTTCTTGGATACCATGAGTGTCCTCACAGAGTGACATGATCTACACCTGATAAACAGCGGAGGGTAATCTGTCAGCCCATTGTTCTATCTGTAAGTGACATTCTCGTCACACACAACACATATGTCCTATCTGTTCTGTGTCTATCTCCTCAAGACGACCTCTTTCCAGAACCTCACCTCATACCTATAGGTCCTGCCGCTATTGTGTTACACCACACTCTGACCTTCTTGGCTTCACTGTAGGTGATTCTGTTCTCTGATATTCCAGCTTGTTAAATATATATCACCACATGCATGTAGGAGACAGGGGGCAGGATTTCAAGACCATTATGAAAGATGTCCCCATGGGCTGGTCAAAGTCACACCCAGGGCTTGACTTGGGGTTCAACTCATCAGGTTCTACCACCACAGAGAAGGTGCAGTCAGGGTCTGGGGGGACCATCCTGCTGTATTAGCCACACAGAGAAAGTGCAGTCAGGGTCTGGGAGGACTATCCTGCTGTATTAGCCCTTATCTGCTTCCTCCTTTGTTCTAGGCTATCTGTACCTCCGTATGTAGTCACACCCCCACCCCCAGTGCCCCCCACTACCCAACCCCAAACCCTGGTCACAGGGAATTCTTCTCTCTGGCATTGTCCCTCCCATCTTCCATGCCCCTTAGGATGCCCTGGGAGGGAGGTGGTGGCAGTGATGGTGACAATAGCTGACAGCTGGCCCAGGCCTTGTGTTCCTGGGAGGATGATCATAGGGCCAGCATGTAGCTTGTACTGTCAGAATCAACACCTGTAGGGACGGAGGACAGAGGACAAGAGAGAAGCTGAGCTGAGCTGATGTGACAAAGGCTTGAATTCTTGCCACAGAGGCTTCTAGACTCAGGAAGGCCCTTCACAACGGTCTTGAATTTAAACATGGAGTTGGACTGCTCATGCTCCTCACAGATCAGTCAGGAAGCTCCCAGAAAAGAGGGCATGACTCTGGGGAATGTGCTTCTCCTCTGCTTTCCTGGGGCAATCTCTATAGAAGCTAGAATTGAGCACTCGAACAGCTGTGATGAGTTCTGCTCAGAAGAGGGATCTGGGCGACACCTCACTTCATCCATAGCAAACAGTACCTGCCAAGCAGTGCCCTACACATTTCATGGGAGCCTAGTTAATCTTAACCAGAGAGAGTCCTGTGGAATTGGGCCTTTTTGCAGAGAGAAGCTGATGCAGAGAAAGGTAAGATCACCTGCCTGCAGTCATTCAACCTGAACAACAGGACTGAAACTCAGGCAGCGGACTCTGCTGATTATCTGTCCATACTCCTCCTGTGCCACTCCCAAGTAGATACTCAAAATGTTGTGAATGAACAAACGTGCTCACAAACAAAGCTCCTGTTAGTTGTGGGATAATAATTGGTTTATTAAACCAATATGGGTGTAAAGATTTGCACCCATATTGGTTTAATAAAATGCTGATTGGCCAGTAGCTAGACAGGAAGTAGAGGTGGGGCAACCAGACAAGGAGAATTCTGGGAAGAGGAAAGGCAGAGATACAGTCACCAGCCAGACGCAGAGAGAGCAAGCCACATGGCTAAACACAGATAAGAATTATGGGTGAATTTAAGTGTAATAGCCAGTTAGTAACAAGCTTGAACTAATGGTCGAGCATTTACAAGTAATATTAAGCCTCAGAGTCAATTATTTGGGAAGAGGCTGCTAGGCATTTGGAGGGACAGAAACGTCTGACTACACCTGTTACATGGGTTTCTGCAGCAGTTCAGTGCTAACCCTGGCTCATTTCTCTGCTCCCTTGTGACTTCTGCATTTCAGCTCTGACCATGGAGGCTGAGAGGTGGACCTGGAACTCCAGGCACCTGTATCTATACCACAGTGGGGAGAGAGTGTTTCATCTGTGTCCCTTGGAAGACTCAAATGTCGTACTCGCTATTTGGAAAAGGACTGCTATTGTCCTGGATGGCTTAGGACAGTCAGAAGTCCCTTCAGTATTTCATCGAAAGGAGAATCTGGGTGTTCTCAGGACGTGGGGAGAGAAGGTGAGAAGACTGAGCAGCCATTGCTTGGCCCTTGCCTCCCTACAGTGCCTCACTCCCCCACCCCCAGGCTTCCCTCCATCCTCTTCTGGGGAAGTGAGATGTTGTAGGACCCTTGAGAAGGAAAGAATAAAATGAAGACCGCACCCTCACTGAGTAAATAAGGCTGGGCATGGAGGTATATAAAATAATCAGATTTGTAATGTTAATTAGATTAGCCTCTTGAGAGTCTCCTGGGGCCACACTACCCACAATGCATTTCTGTGCTGTGCTGTTTTCTTCGTGGGACCACCTTTCTATTGGGATCTGTATTATTTATGTTGGTTTCCGTGTTTGATGTTTCTTTCCCACACTGGAACCAACACACTGTACGAACATCTATTTTATCTCATTAATCACTGAGATAAAACAGCCTGCCACATAACAGGTGCTCAGTAAACATGTATGGGATGAATGATCAGCTCTCCTGTGTTGCTATAGCAACAAGCTCAGGCTCTTCCACCTTGAGTGGCATGATGAAAGACTGCCTTTTGTCATGCTCAACTTTAACGTGGCAGTGGGAGAAAGACAAGAATACATTCTGCCACAGGAATCAGGCTGTTCTAATGACAGAACACTCGACCTATCCATACTGCTTGCAATCTGTCTTTGCCTATTAGCACAGTTCCACAGACTGGGCATGTTTGGAGGGTTGTTTGTTTGTTTGTTTGTTTGTTTGTTTGTTTTAGAAAAGAGCTCTGGGGCTAGAGAGATGGCTCAGCAGTTGAGAGCACTCAGCTGCTCTTCCAGAGGACCTGAGTTCAATTGTCAGCAACAACATGGTGGTTCACAACCATCTGTAATGAGATCTGGTGCCCTCTTCTGGCCTACACTCATACATGCAGACAGAACACTATGAATAATAAACAAATCTTTAAAAGAAAAGAAGGAAAGAAAGAAAAAAACAAAGAAAGAAAAAGAAAAAGATTTGTTTTGCTTCAATACAGTTCTGACCTTACCTAGAGACCTTACTAAGTGATGACTTCATTGCTGTCAAAATCCTGAAGCAGTACAGGGCATGGAGCAGCTAGAGTGAGCCAGAAGCCGGCTATGTTCACAGCATGTCCTCTGGTCTCCCTCCTTATAACGCTGCTGAGATTCAATCACTGGGGCTCAGTCTTCATCATTTCCCAAAGGCCCCACCTCTAAGTCAGCACCACAGTCAGTTCAAGCTCCTCCCCTCAGCACCTCACGGTGGACTACATTCTGGCCTCTGAAACTTTGAGGGGTACACTCAAACCACATCCAGGCCACACAAAGTGCTGTGTCTCTAAGCAGCCTTTCATTGTTTTGTTTTACTTTCTGAGGTTCTAGAAATCAAACCCAGAGCCATATGCACGTTACATGAGACCTAAACCACTGTGCTACACCCCTAAGCCCTGGTGGCCCCTAGTTTTTAACCAATAAAGCCATTTTGTCTATGCACACTTCATGAATGTGAAATATATAATCTTTACAAATCTTTTTAAAGCCTCCTTGGTTTTTTGAGACAGGGTTTCTCTGTATAAACAGCCCTAGCTGTCCTTGAATTATCTCTGTAGACCAGGCATGCACCGCTCTCCCCCAGCTTAATTTTTTTTAAAAAAGAAGTATTTTTATCTGCTTTTGAGGGCATTGACTGTGTGTATGTTTAGGCACCACATGCTGCAGGAGCCAGAAGTGGGGTCCGAACCTATACTGGAATTATCCATGAGTGCAAGCCTCCCTGTGAGTGCTGAGAATTGGATCCAGGTCTTCTGTGGGTATAGCCAGCACTATCAACAGCTGGGCCATCTCTCTAGCTCTTAGGTCTTTTAAAAAGTAATTAGGGGGCTGGAGAGATGGCTCAGCGGTTAAGAGCACTGACTGTTCTTCCAGAGGACCTGAGTTCAATTCCCAGCATCCACATGGCAGCTAACAACTGTCTGTAATTCCAAGATCTGACACCCTTACACAGTTACACATGCAGGCAAAACACCAATTCACATAAAATAAACATAAATTTTTTTAAAAAATTTGTTGTCAGGGGCTGGAGAGATGGCTCAGCAGTTAAGAGCACCATCTGCTCTTCCGGGGGACCCGGGTTCGAGTCCCAGCACCCACATGGCAGCTAACAACTGTCTGTAGTTCCAATTCCAGGCAAAACACCAAGGCAAATAAATAAATAAAGTTTAAAAAAAATTGTTGTCATTGTATATGTATGTGTCACAGCATGGGTGAGGGGGTCAGGAGCAAGTTTGGGGGATTGGCTCTCCTTTCACCGTGGGTTCTGAGGGTCTAACTCTGGTTTCTAGACCTTATACAATAAGTACATTTCCCTACGGAGGCAGCACACCAACCCATTTTCAGCTCTTAATAATCTTCGAATGTATTAAGAGCGAATGTACTAATGTGGCCACGGCTGGCTTGCCTTGCCTTGTGCTAAATGAAGGAGTGTGGGTTGTCTTAGCAAACACAATGTCACACTGTTAACACAATCCCCAACCACAACATGAGAATAATTCTATTGTTTCTCCCAATGTGTTCTCCAGACACAGTGTGATCCCTGAAACACAAATGCTAAGAAAAACAGAAGAGCACAGAGTTAGAGACAGACCATTCCGGCCAGGAACAGTGACACATACTGCAATCCCAGCAGTAATGAAACTGAGACAAGAGGTTGGTGAGTTCTAGGCCAGCCTGGGCTATACAATGAGACCCTGTCTCTAAAACAGGCAAGAAAAAAAATGGGCCAGGGGATGTAATTGGCTTTTTTAAAATAATGTAACAGACTTATTTAGAAGAAGAATAAGGAGTTATCTAGGGAGATGGCTTAGGTTAAAGTGCTTGCCACACAGCATTAGGACCTCAATTTGAATCCCTGTGGCCAGAGTAAAAGTCCAGTGCTATATCACGTGTCCACAACCCTAATCTGGGATGCAGAGGAAGGCAGGTCCCTGGAACACACTGGTCAGACAGTCTAGATAAATTAATGAGTTGCAAGTTTGTTGAGAGACCCTGCCTCAAAAACCATGATGGAGAGTAATTGATCTAGACACCTGATAGCAGTCTCTGGCTTCCATCCCTATCTGCATGCACCCAGACAAGCATACATAAACCACACTAACACAGTTTTAAAGGCAGGAGGGAGATTGGGGTGAGTAGATCTCTGTGAGTTCCAGGCCAAAGCTACATAGTAACATAGTGAGACCTTGTCTCAAACAAGAAGAAAAGAAGACCATGAGGACAAGGAAGAGCCACCAATCCACCTGGCTTCAAACCCCAGTTCAACTTCTTCTTCTTGTTGTTAAAGAATGTTTAGATTTTAAAAAATATCTATTTATTTATTATGTATACAGTGTACAGAAGAGGGTACCAGATGTCATCATAGATGGTTGTGAGCCACCATGTGGTTGCTGGGAATCGAACATAGGACCTTTGGAAGAACAGTCAGTGCTCTTAACCTCTGAGCCATCTCTCCAGCCCCCAGTTTAACTTCTTACTAACAGGCTGGTGTAGGACAAGCTGAAGGGTCTTTGTCTCCATTTTTCTTCATCCATAGCATACAACTGTAGAGCTATAAAGACAAATGAGTTGTTTTGTGTAAAACAAGAAACACCCTGCCCAAGTCAGAACTGAGTGCTGGCTACTGCAGTGTGTGATCCACTGCTACACAAACAGGTCATTTACGCAGCCCACCCCGCACCCCCACACATCCCATACACTCCATACAAGTCTCCCTCACTTACACAGCCCACCTACCCACAGCCACACCACACACACAACCAAACACACAGCATACACATAGTTCAAACAACAGACAACTCAACACAACGCTTCCACAGCACACACACACACACACACACACACACAGAGCCAAGCTTGTTTCACATCCTATACACTGTGTACTTTGTGGCTTCCTCAACCTTAAAGCCAAATCCTTCCTTGCTCATTACCTTCACTGTTCTTCCCCGCTGAATGTCATTGTGACCTCATGCAATGTCACACCAGAACAACCTGAAATCATTCCATCTGCTGCCACAGCATGATACGCATTATCCATGTTCTTTCATAACGCCTCAGCAGCAGTGACTTTTCCAACTCTCTGGTGTTTAAGAACAGAGCGTGGGCTGGAGAGATGGCTCAGAGGTTGGGAGCACTGGTTGCTCTTCCAGAGGACCTGGGTTCAATTCCCAGCACCCACATGGCAGCTCACACCTGTCTGTAACTCCAGAGATCTGACCCCTTTACACCAATGCACATAAAATAAAAAGTTAAATAAATTATAGGCTTGAGTTTCAATCCTAATACTACTTATTCCCAGTGGTGGGGACGTGAGCAAGCTGCTTAGCGTCTCTGGCTATGACATTATTCTCATAAAAGAGACCAGAAAACGAAGACCACATAGACCAAATAAGTAAACATGAGTCCCCTGGGGTGTGGTGGTGCATGCCTGTAATCTTAGTACTTGGGAGAAACTGAGGCAGGAAGATAGAGGGTGTGAGACCAGCCTAAGCTACACAGTGAGACCCATTCTCAAAAAGAAAAAGAAACATTATGAGGCTAGTGTTGTCTATTTTTTTTTTAAATTCTCCTTTCGTTTCTTTTTTTTTTTTTTTCTGTTTGATTTTGTTTTTCAAGACAGGGTTTCTTTGTGTAGCCCTGGCTGTCCTGGAACTCACTCTATAGACCAGGCTGGCCTCGAACTCACAGAGATCCCAAGTGCTGGGATTAAAGGTATGCATCACCAGTGCCTGGCCCTCTTCTGCCCTTTCATAGTTCTTAAGAGGAGTTAAAACACAGGCCACTCTGTGTGCTCAGTAGAGCTTGTCATATGGAAATACAAGCAGATAGAATTATGTTCAATAAGTGCTGGGAGACTGACTAATGCTGGTTTTTTACATCGGAGAAGTTGCCTCAAATAAATTGTGCAGTTGAAGGAACTCTGCCATAGTGCCACGACTCTACCAGTACATGTCCCTTCTAGATTCCATGACCTTCCACCCAGCTTTGTGTCGTAACCATGCCATTTCCCTTCATGAAATCTGAGAGGTGATATTTTGACATTAGTTTCATTTCCTCTTAATGGGCAAGCTTAACCTGTTCCTCAATTTAGCCAGAGCAAAGGAAGGAGACTTTTGAGTGCCTACGAGAGGAAAGTTGGGCCTACCTCCTGATCCAGAGAACTGGTCTAGCCTTCTCTTCTACTTTGCAGAGGCCTTGGCATGGTCCAGGTTCTCTCTCAGAGTTATTTCTCAGTTTCCTTCGATCCTTATAAACACCAAGCCTCGCCAGGGACTCTGTTCTCAGTGGGTGTAAAGAGGACACCAGGTCCCCATCAGGACCTTATAGGATCTGAGAAGGGGAGTGCTTGGCCTGAGCATCAGCCTAAAGAACAGCTCTCCCTGCCTGGCTGAGATACAGTTTGGGAAACTTGTCTAATCCTGGCACCAGGAAAAAAAAAAAAAAAGATAAATGTCTCAGGCTGGAGAGATGACTCAGAGGTTAAAAGAACTGGCTACTCTTTCCAGAGGTCCTGAGTTCAATTCCCAGCAACCAGATCTAGTGCCCTCATCTGGCCTGCAGGCGAACATGTAGACAAAACACTGTATACATAATAAATTACTTTTTTTTTTTTTTAAGAAAGAAAGGTCTCCAGGGCAATGGGAATCTTTAAGACACTGTGTTTTTATTGTGGTAAAATACACACAGGGTGAAGCTTACTATTTTAACTTTTTTTGGTAGTTTTTATTAGGTGTGTGTGGGTATTACTAAATATTGAACTCAAGATGTGCTGTATGCTAGGTAAGTACTCATCTACCAAGCTGTTAGCTGCTTCCTTTGGTCAGTTTATTTCATTTTGTTTGTTTGTTTGAGGGGGTCTCCTTGGCTGTCCTGGAACTCCCTATGCAGACCAGGATAGCCTTCAACTCCCAGAGATTCCCTTGCCTCCGCCTCCCAAGTGCAGGTATTAAAGGCATTTGCCAACACGGCAGCTATAGGAGCCTTTTTTTAAGTGCACAGCTCAGTGGTATTAAGCACATTTGTGCTGATGCACAGCCCACCTCCAGAGCAAATGCAAACTCCATATTCATTAAGCACCTACTTCTGCACCCACATACGGTCCCTAATCCCCACCCCACCTTCTACATCTTCAGATGTGACCCTGAAGGAACCTTGTGGAAGAGAAGTCCTGGCGTGCTTGTCCTTTAGAATGGCAGACATTTTGTAGCAAGATGTCTACAGGAAGCACCAAGATGATCTTCTCTACTGCACTGGTTTTGATTGACATTCTGCAGAGGCCGGAAAAGTTGTCTCTTTTTTTGTCCTAAAATAACCTTTCCTCACAGGCATAAATACTCAAAAGATCAATCAAAGAATTGTGATTATCACCATCATCATCACAATAATAAATATACACACTGGAGGAAGTGGCTCATGACCCAGAACTTGGGAGCTGAGGCAGGAGGATGGTAGGTCCAAGACCAGCCTCTGCTACATATAATAAGTCCCAGGCTAGCTTAGGCAACATAGAGAGACCTTGTCTCATATAATCAGATACATACATACATACAGTCAGACAGACAGACATATATATGACAGACAGATAAACTCCTGAAGAGTATAAGGTATCCTGCATTCTACCTCTGAGGTTCTCAACTCCATTCTTTCTCT
Source organism: Sigmodon hispidus (assembly GCA_004025045.1). Classification (NCBI taxonomy): domain Eukaryota; kingdom Metazoa; phylum Chordata; class Mammalia; order Rodentia; family Cricetidae; genus Sigmodon; species Sigmodon hispidus. Next base: position 536,517 of record PVIH01000077.1, on the reverse strand, counting down.
CCCCCTAGTGGTGTGCTTTGGTTGTTGTTTAAAAAAAATATACTGTGGAGGCTGGAAAGATAGCTCAGCAGTTAAGAGCACTGGCTGCTCTTCCAGAGGTCCTGAGTTCAATTCCCAGCATCCACATGGTGGCTCACAACCATCTATTGTGGGATCTGATGCCCTTTTCTGGCATAAAATTGTACATGCAGATATAGCACTCATATACATTAAATAAATAAATCTTTAAAATACATTTGTAATCCCGTACATGTGCATCTGTGTATACACACACACCTCCTGTGATCTACTTCAGTTCGTCTTTTGCTCAAAAAACCAACACATCTGTGAGTTCTTTCTGCCAGAAAGGCCTGCCAGTGTCTCCACAGGCCTCCTCCTTGGTTCAGTACCCACTACCAGCTTTCCTGATGGCCTCTCTCAACCCCCATCCCCAGGCTTCCTGCCAACTCCTGGGTGAAGAAGGTGCACTCCCCAAAAGCTGCCAAGCCCTCCTTGTGGTTTCTATTACTTAAAGAAACCCTGGCTCCCCTGGGCACCAGGCCCCTCCTCCCCACGCTTCCCCTCAGAGAACTGGCTCAGCTGTCCGCTGGTAAATGAACAAGCAGTCGCCCAGGCAACAGCCTGGCCTGCAGCCGGATGACGCCAGGCCCGATGCTCCTCCCAGCCTCACTCAAATGCAAGGCTTTCTTTTGCTTGCCAGTTTGCAATAGCTCTTTTGCCCATTGGGTGCAGCAGGGCTGAGGTCAGAAGCCCTGGATTCAGGGAAGGCAGCTTCCTGCCCGGGCAGGAATTTTTTGGCACCCTGGGGTATTTCCCCATCATTGTAATAATATCTAGAAGAACCCAGTGTGATGACACATGCTAACCCTTGGGCAAAGTAGAAGCCACAAAAACAGCGGGGCATCAGATAATTTGCTAATGCTCTGATCTCACATCTCGCTTCAATCTAGATTCAATCTAGAGCCTTACTACCAAGCCCTGTGGGCTTCAAGGGTGCCACATGCATGACTAGAGGCCAGCCTGTTATTTAATAAAGCTAAGAAAGCATTTCAGAAGTTGGAGACGAGAATGATGGGCGCCAAAGACTAGAAGAGAGGAAAGGGTAGTGAACTCTGGCCAACAGGAATCGAGCGCAGCCAGAGAACAGGAAGTTCCAGTGTGTGGTTGCATAGGACAGAGGCTAGAGAGAACAGTGATGTATTGCGAGCCTGGGAATGTAACTCAGTGGTAGAGCACTTGATTAACATGTACAAGATCCTGGGTTCACTCCCCAGCATCACACACACACAAAGCAACAATAAAAATGTATGATACATGATACATTTCAAAAAGCTAGAAGAACTTTAAAGGTTTTTTTTTTTTTTTTTATCATTAAGGAGCAATCAGTGTGGCTGGCTAGACAGTTCAGCAAGTAAGGGTGCTTGTCACCAACCCTGACAATCTGAGTTTGATCCCCAGAACCCACAGAGTGAAAGGGCCTCCTCAATGAACCAACCACCAGGCTGCTGCAGATATCAGAGTTCCTTCAATTCTTGTCTCGCTGAAGAGCGCCCTCTGCTGGTAATATTTCTCCAGGCAGGCACCTTCTAGACCTGCAGTTTCTAAAAGGTTTTGTAGACTTAAGGGGGTTTCCTCTTAATTAGAGGCATCCTGAGGGACCCTGCCCTAAGATGACTGCCCAAACAGACATAAGTTCACCCACCAATGTTGAGTCATTTGAACATCTGATATCTCTAAAGCATCAATGAGAGGCATAAAATGTCTACCTTAGTGAAGAGCCAGGCCATTTCACAGATCATGGAAACGACCCTCCCTCAAAACATTGGCGTAAGCCCAATCCCTCACCCTCCATCCCACACCTGTCTCTGTTCCTCTGCTTCAGCCATTTCCACCTTGTGGTGTCGTCTCCTGGTTTCCTGGACAAGCCGTTCACATCCACACATACTAACCTTTGTGGTCCCCAAGGCTTTTCCCTGGTTATTTATCTCTGCCATTACCCTTTCTTCAAAACCTTCTCCTCGTCTCCTTCTTCCCAAGACCAGCCAATCTCCCTGACATCCTGCCAAGCAGGCAATCTGCATAGGGAAGACCCACATCACATACCTAAGAAACAATGTCATCACATGGTCCGTCTCACAGAGGACATAGCCTTTGGAGAGATGGGGCACGGATTCAGGTTTCTAATCTGATGCAAGGGAAGTGATGTAAACCTGTCAACTCACAGAGATCAGGGATGCTCTACAGGGGAGCATGGGACATACAAGACACCTATACACGGTCCTGGGTCTTAGCTGCTTCGATAACAGAATGTGAACAGGGCTCTTACAAAGCAGCAGTATGCCCAGAGCACTTAGAACAATCCTGTCTCAGACAAACGTAATCCGTGTAAAAAGTGAGTTTTTTTTTTTAAGGAATGTATACAAATGTTTTAATTTCTTTTTAAAAATTCACAACAAAAAATCCCAACTTTTAGATTAGAAAAATATTAACATTAACATAAGGCTGGTGTGGTAGTTTGAATGTAATTGCCCCTGTAAACTCATAGGGAGTGGCACTGTTAGGAGATGTGGCTGTGTTGGAGGAAGTGTGCCACTGTGAAGATGGACTTTGGGGTGAGGTCTCATATATACTCAAGCTACGCCTTGTGTCTCGGTTACCTGCAGGATCCATACGTAGTTCCTTCTCCAGCACTATGTCTGTCTGTATGCTGCCATGTCCCACCGTGATGATAATGGACTGAAACTGTAAGCCACCCCATTTAAATGTTTTCCTTTATAAGGGTTGCCATGGTCATGGTGTCTCTTCACAGGAATAAAAGCCCTAACTAAGACAGCTGGCAAGACAGCTCAGTATGTAAGGCATTTGTTACACATGCCCTGTGACCTGCTTTTGACCTCAAGTACCAAGGAAGGGAGGGAACCTGTTCCATTAAAATGTCCTTTGACCTCCACATGCACCCAACAGCATGCACACCCATACACTAATATTAATAGCAGTAAAAGTAATAATGATGAATAAACTTTAAGAGAAAATAATTTATATATAGCATTTAACATTTTTCTCTTTAAAATAATGCAAATATAAACTATAGTTTTAATGATCAATTTTCTTTTCTGAGAAGAGTAAAAAAGAACATTTGATACAAAAGACAATTCTACTGTCTTCCATTGCCCTCATCAGGGAGATGACCTTCTAGACTCTGCTATTCCTAAAATCTAGAGACTGGGTCAAAAACTCAGCCTTAGAATTCCTTAAGTAAGTAATATGCTTTAAAACAAAAATTCTACCAGGCAGTAATGGGGCACACCTTTTATCTCAGCACTTAGGAGGTAGAGACAAGTAGATCTCTGTGAGTCTGAGGCCAGCCTGGTCTACACAGTCAGTTTCGGGACAGCCAGGACACACTATGAAACCCTGTTTTGGAAAAAACAACTAAAAGATGTATGTTTGAGGGGCTGGAGAGATGGCTCAGCGGTTAAGAGCACCGGCTGTTCTTCCAGAGGACCCGGGTTTGATTCCCAGCACCCACATGGCAGATAACAACTGTCTGTAGTTCCAGTTCCAGGCAAACACCAACGCAAATAAATAAATAATAAATAAATAAAGCTTTTTTAAAAAAAATCTATGTTTGAACAAAGAAAAGTTTTTTTCAAGAGTTGGCACTAGAAAGACTATCCACATGCAAAAAATAAAGTTGGACCTTCTCTAACACTATATATGAGATTAATTCAAAATGGGGTTTTGAATGTAACCCAGGGGAAACATGTGTTCACCATTTGAGACCCTGGATTCATTCCCAGCCCCAAAAGTAAAAAGACAAGCCAGTTCACAACAGAACAAATATCCAAATTTCAGACCTAAAATTGTATTAGACGCAAACATAAGGCAAAAATTGATATTAGGGGGCTGGAGAGATGGCTCGGCGGTTGGGAGCACCGTCTGCTCTTCCAGAGGACCTGGGTTCGATTCCCAGCACCCACATGGCAGCTAACAACTGCCTGTAGTTCCAGTTCCGGGCAAACACCAAGGCAAATAAATAAATAAAAGTGTTCTTAAAAAAAAATTGATATTAGACCAGGTATGACCTGCCTTTAGACCCCAGCACTCCGGAGGTGGATGAATCTCTGTGAGTTTAAGTCCAGTCTGGTCTACAGAGTGAGTTCTAGAACAGCCAGGGCTACACAGAGAGACTCTGTCTCAAAAAAACAAGAAGACGTTCTTGGGCTTTATGTGTTGCTCACTGGTAGTTGGCCAAGTGTCAAGGTCCTGGGTTTGATCCCCGTCATCAAAGGGAGGAGAGGGTATCAACAAAATGAAAGAATAACAAATAGGAGAAATATCTGAAAAGCAAATGTGTACTTGATAAAGAACTAATTAAGAATAAAGAACCAAAAAACATGCAACCAAGGTTCAAAAAATGGGGAGCAAAGAAGACTAGGGGTGTAACTCAATGGTAGAAGACTTGCCTAGCTTGTGCCAGGCTCTGGGTTTTAATTTTCAGCTACACACACACACACACACACACACACACACACACACCTACAAAAGAAACATAACAATGAAAAATGAGCAAATAGCTAAATGGAGATGTCTCCAAAGACAATACATATAGATGGCCAATGGTCAATAAGTTCATGAAAAGATGCTCAACATTACTAGACATCAGAAAACTGCAATTCAACTGTGACAAAGTGCCACCTCAACCACATCAAAATGTTATCAACGAATCCACTTGAGTCCCTAAATACAGCGACCCCTGCAGCAGCTGTGGAAAGCAGGATGGCTGTTCCTCAAAAGACATAACAAAATAAAAAGAATATATGATCCAATTGTACTCTGGACGTACACTCAAACGATCTGGGGGTAGGTCCATAGAAACATTCGCTGGGGTGGGGGTAGGGGAATGAAGCAACTCAATCATTCATCAACAATAGAAATAAGACGGCAAATACTGTTTGTGTATCTTACCACAAATTATTTAGATGGAAAAATAAGTAGGACAGCTAAATTAACTAATGCCGGTAGAAGTAGAGACCCACGGAAAGTCATAATGTATTCCTAACTAGAAAAAGCTTCCAACATTTAAAAAGGCATGTGCAGTGCATGTGCAGTGCAAAACAGAAGCAGCAGCTGGGGGAAAAGGCTCAGTAGCTTAAGGTAGCTTCCAGCCCCAGAACCTTTCAGTTCCTGGCACTCCTTCGTCTCCAGACAGCAGAGATCTGAGGCAGGATGAGTTCCGCAGCGCCTTTCCTAACTATACCCATCTGCCCTTGGCAAAAGAGCTTTTTCGCCAAGAATTTGTCTTTGTCATATCTCATAGTGACCAGTAGAGGGCGCAGCGACACAATAGTAAGGTAGAAATCACGGCCTGCTGGCATAAGCCGCAGGAGAAAGAAGTTGCTGGAGCTGGCTAGTATATCCCACAGCTCCCGTTCCAATCAGTTTCTTAGTCAGCGGGCATCCATCAAAATCCAATTAAAACTCTTTTGAAGGAGGAGGGCATTTTACAGGTCACAAACGGCTCTTTCGGCAAACGTCCGTTGGCACTTTGCTTTCCATGATACAATGGTGAACTAGAACAGATGTTTTTTTTTTCCCTGCCCACAGGGAGCTTCCAGGCTAGTACCATAGAGAGGGAGGATCTGAGACTATCAGAGAGGGAGGGGACGGCTGTGCTGGTTTATAGAATAGTGTGGAAGGTCTGGCTAAGGAAATGAACTTTAAGCTTGCCGACTGAGGGATGCCCAGGAGTTGGAGTTCCTGGCGAGGGAACAGAGTGTACAAAGTTCACACAGCCAGGATCTGAAAGATAGGGCGAGACAAGAGGAAGCCAAGAGGAAATGATGGCAATGGAGCCAGGCATCAGATGTACAGGTCCCGCTCCCACCTATGGAGGTGGCTCAGGGCCGCAAGTCACTGTATTTGACTGTTTACCAGGGTTCCCACTCCCAGGGACACATGTGGACACTTTTCCCCGAGGCTGTTTAATTTTCTTCTGTCTGGCAGCTTGCCCTTCTCTCTCTACTCAGTCACCTCTCACCTTCCACTCACCCGAATCTTCCTCGCCTGATTCCAACCCGCTGAGGCTTCACATACACTAACACCGAGGTTAGCTTGACACCTGTGCAAAGATGACCCACACTTTTATGAAGTGTTCCATATTTATTAAAGATTTGTTTTTAATTATGTGTGGGTGCTTGTAAGTCCAGACAGCTTCCCACCCTGAAACAACAAGCCAGAAATTGGAAACTATTTCCAAGCACATGCTGTGCCAAGTATCTACTTTGTAAAAAGTTTTTAGCAGATCCTCAGAACAATTATGTTAGAGCCAGGCATGATATCGCAGACCTGTATTCCCAGCATGCCAGAGGCAGGAGAATCACCACAAATTTAAAGAGCGTTGTGGTTACCCTGTCTCAAAAACAAAAACAAAAAAAGAAGCATTAGAAATATAGCTCAAACCTTGACATAGTGACACATATCTTTAATCCCAGGACTGGTAAGCAGAAGCAGGAGGATCTCTATGAGTTCAAGGCCAGGCCTACACAGAGAAACCCTGTGTGGGAGGGGAGGCAATATAGCTCAGCAGTAGACATCTTGAATGCGTCAGATCATAAATTAAATTCCTATCGTCACAAAACCAAGAAGAAAGAAAAACATCAATAACTGTGTGATAGCTGCTACCAATGGCTGTGTTACAGTTGATACTTTTCTCAAATGTAAACAGGGTTTAGGCTGAGGGTGGTGGCGCATGTCTTTAATCCCAGCAGTCAGGAGGCAGAGGCAGCAGATCTCTGAGTTTGAGGTCAGCCTGGTCTACAGAGTGAGATCCAGGACAGACAGGGCTACAAAGAGAAACCCTGTCTCAAAAAAGATGGTGGTAGAGCCCTTGCAGGTGGAATAGCTGTGATCCTTAGTGCTGGGGACCGGAAGTGTTTTGGATTTTGTGATATCTGATGTGATGTACTAAGCAGGGCATCTTGAGAGTGGAAATACATCTAAAAATGAAATTGCTTTTGTTTCCTGTGTGAAGCAGGAGAAATCAGAGCAGAGGAGACAGGAAAGGCCCTCCACACTCTCCTGGTTTCCAGTGCCAGCTCCCTGCCTCACAGGCAGGAGTTTTCCACATAACTGACCAAACCACCTATAAAGCAGCTTACTGCCTTTAACTGAGAAAGTTCACAAATGACATTGTTAGGTTTTGGTTGTTTGTTGTTGTTGTTGTTGTTTTTAATGCTAACAAATTCTACCTTAAGTATAACCTCCTCATGACCTATGTAGAAGTAAGGAAGCCTCTGAGCAAGGTGTTCTCGGGATTAGAACAATGTCATCTTCATCACCATTGGGGGTGGGGGTGGAGTCTCTTCAAGAACAAAACTCTGTGAATAAGAAAACGGAATGTACCAGCACATACTTGCCCTGATATCTAAACCTAACTGCATATTTTGCACCTCAGATGGGGGCATGGCGGAGGATTGGCTGAGCACATCTACAATCTTAGCGCTCAAGAGGCTGAAGCGGGTGATCTTTGTAGAACTTCCCTCCTTGAGGTTCTGAGGCGGACTCAGACTAGTACCACAATATATTTAAAGCCTTGATATCATTTTTGTTGAGATCTCACTCTGTAGCCCTAGCTAGCCTCAACTTCACAGAGAGCTGCCTGCCTCCTGAGTGCTTGGGTGAAAGGCATGCACCCATGGTACCTGAAGGTAATTTTAAACAATATTTTGGTGCACCTGTGTTTTGACTGTGTCCCGTCTTGGGGTCACATGTAGAATTTTCCATTGATGGTTCCTTCTTTTTTTCCACCCGCTATGTAACTTGGGCTGGCTTCGGACTTACTGTGTCCTGGGAGACCTGCACCATGGTCCTTCCTCTTCCTGCCTCCTGGGATTCTGGGATCTCAGGCACATACCTGTGCCGCCACACCTGGTTTTATGCAGAGTTGAATTCAAGCCTCAGAACTAGAAGAAAGGGAGGGAGGGAGGGAGGGAGGGAGGGAGGGAACAAAAGCAAAAGCCTTCAAGTATGCACTGGAAAGTTAAAATGAAATCTCAGCAGTGGTTTTCCTTGTAAAAGGATTACAATCATTTCTCATTTTCTCTATATAGTCACTATCTGAATTTTCAAAGATGTTTTTGTTTTTAACCAGGAATATCTTGTAGAAAGAAAGGGCAATTCGAATTGTGCGCTGTCATCTATATTTAAAAAATGCTGCTTTGCTGAGAACAGTTTAAAATATCTCCGTTTTACAAAAGCAGTGTGTGCTTACAAAGAAAGCACAGTCACAAAGTACAGAGAAGCAAAGAAAAAACTGGAGTTCTGTCTCCCCAGGTACAATCATTAGCTACACCCTCATGGCTTTGCAAGCTGGGTTGTTGTTATTTGTTTAGGGGTTTGGGGATTTTTGGTTTGCTCTTGTGCATTTGTTTGTTTGTCTGGGCCGGTTCCCACCCTGTAGATGTCTCTAGAAGCTGGACGGAGCTTCCCACTTTCCTTAGTGCTCCCCAAACGGCATCTCCAAAGATGAGCCTGCTTAGCTTCAAACTGTGTTTGGAACCCCAAGAATACCTTACGTGGGAGACCCTGGCCCTCACTGGTTTGAAAGCGCAAGACACTTGGTGTGTTATGGGGGACTAAGGCTGTCTGTCACATGTGGGGTTCATGTTATGATCCGCAACAGACTGCCAACGCAACCCTCTTCCTTCTTCAAAAACAAGTGAAAGAAAGTGACAACCATTTGCATAGCCCGGCTAGTACTTTTCCACACGTGTAGCTGAAGGGAATTGAGACGGCTGTGGCTCCCACAACCCTCCTTCCCCCCAGTTAAGGCTCGGATTTGCAGCTCCGAGGAGCTGTGCAGGCAGGTTCTTTGCTTACTAGGCTCGAGAGTCCACGTCCCGGGCCAAGATGTCCCTGGGCCATTCCCACACACGCAGTAACAATAGGTTGCCAAGGGCCCACCCAGCACACGCCCTCTGATGTTACCCCTCCCCCCAAGGAGGGCAAGAGAATCTACAGGTCCTGGCATCCAGCCCCACTGGGTCCACACCCTCAGCATAGCCGTGGGGAGGAACAGTTCCTAGAATGAAGAGATAAGCGCCCCACATCTCATGAGGCCAGATCATTACTGGTAGCTTCAGAAGGGATAGATGTTCGTGGCCCAGCTCCAGCTTCTGCCCTGCAAACTGGTTAGCTGACTTCATTCTGAGTCCGTGAAATCTGTCTTTCTTAAAACTTCTAGGATTTTTGGAACCCCAGTCTACTTTATAGTGCCCCCTCTCAGTTCTAATAATGACTCCTGACTTTAAGCTCCTGATACACCAGGCAGTTCATAAGCCCCTAACAGCAGTCTTTGGAAGCAGGCATAATTATGCCTACCTCATACAGGAGGAATCTAAAAGTCCAGGATATGCAGAGATATGCTCAGGTCAATGACTATGGACAGACAGGAGTCAGCCTAGACCCGAGGGACCCCCAAAAGGATGGTGCTAAAGAGAGACTAGAAAGCTGAAAATCTCACAGCCACCTAGTGGTCTACACTTGTCCAGCACATTTATAACCACAACTCAGCTCCCACGCTCTCACTGCCTTGAGTTGGGCATTTGTTTATATAGAAGAAAGCCTGGACAGCAGAGTAAACCTCCCAAGGCCGCACAGCAGAAGAGTCTTGACTTAAATCTGGCTCTAAGGGCCCCTCTCCTTGTCCTTCCTCCTTTCCTGGGTACCACCCTCCTCGTTTTTTCTCAGTCTACTGCAAACTTCCCACTTCCTCATCTGCCCACAGTGGTGCTTCTCTTGTGAAACTATGTATTGTGCAAGGCCACCTTTGATTAGCTCACCTCCTACATACACACACCCCATCGCCACCAAGAACTAAGAGTTCAAGAAGGCTTATCTATGCAAAGGTCCAGAGAGTGTCTGAGAAATGTCCAATTAGTAGGCAATGACTTATTGAAAGCCATTTGTCCCCAGTTCTATGGTAGGCTGGGGGGCGGGATACGGGACTATAAACACCAAAGACAACGTGTGACCTCCACCTCCAAAGAAATAGTAGAGCCAGCACAGAGGCTCAATGTGGTGGTGCCCACCCGACTCTCAGCACTCAGGAGAGTGATTTAGGAGGACCCAGTGTGGACTACATAACCAGACTCAGTCTCAAAGAAAAAAAGAAAGGAAGGAAGGAAGGAAGGAAGGAAGGAAGGAAGGAAAAAAGAAAAAGAAAAAAGAATGATTGATGGGGAGGTGGTGGCCAAATGGCTCAGTGGCTAGAGGTAAGTACTACATAAGACTAATGAACTGAATTCCATCCCCAGAATCTGCATAAAAATGGAAAGAGAGAAACAACCCTTCCACCTCCACATACACACCATAGCACATAGAGCCACACACAGACACACAGACGCACGGCGTGCAGATGCACGCCATAACAACAAATTAAGTTTGGGTGTTTTTTGGTTTTTGTTTTTAGGTTTTTGTTTTGTTTTTGTTTTTAAGGAAAAGGGTAGTACACTGTCCCTCTGGGTGCATCGAAGTTACGAAAGGGCTTACGTGTGAGGAGAGTCTGGAAACATATTCCAGAGATGGGGCTTGAAATAAAGTTAGAAAGAGAAGAGGGGTAGATTTGGAACAGTTCTGCCAAGAGAAATTACAAAATTGTCTCCTTACATCTACATGGAGCAAGTCTTCAGAAATAACCCACGGAGAGACTAAAGGTTTTGTGTTTTATTTTGGCTTTGGTTCCACCTACCAAGTTGCTTCTTCCCATCAGAATGGACCCGCTATATGATTCAGCGGGTAAAGGCGCTTGCTGCCAAGCGCGACAACCTGAGTTTGACACCCCCCCCCCCCCCCAGGTCACACAGGGCAAAAGGAGAGAAACTCAGGGACCCGGAGGAGGACGCACTTGGCTCGCACAACCACCAGGTGGCAGAGCTGCTGTTCTGAGGCTACAGCTCCAGGTACAGTCAGTGGGAAGATGACCCGTCCCAGACCACTCCCCAAATCAGCTGATGACAGGCTGGAGGAGGCACCAGTCAAGGGGGAAGCACCAGTCTTCTCAGCGTGAGCTGTCTTCAAAGTCAGCCTGGAGGTTAGAAAAGTGGCTGTGAGGAGAACCTGGGTGAAGCTCAAAGGGGATTTTGAGGGACACCTCCCGGTAGCCAGACTGCAGCAAGACAGGGTTGGTCCTGCGGGCTACTCACCAGCTGCAGCCTGAGCTCCCAGCCTGCGGCTTGGGTATGAATAGGAAACCCAGCGGAGTCTAAGATGGGCTTTAGCACCGCGGATCGCAGACCGGACCCTTCTCTAGACAAAGATCCCGCCATTCGGTAAAGAGGAATGAATGCTAATGGTTTTCAGGAGGAAACGCCTCTTGACAATCGTTCCGATCCGCTGTTGATTTCTGACAGTGGCATCCTTAGGTACCCAAATGTAATGTTTGGCTTAACTGTACATCATCTAAGCCAAGTAGAGTCCTAAGCTCAGGTTAGGACATACCTCGATACCCACTAATGAGAGGGGAAAACGCAATGTAAAGCCAGAGACCCGACTTTTATCTAACCATCCAAGCTCGATTAGGTGAAGAAACTTCTATGAGCTTTCATGTCCTTGTCTATGAAATAAGCTCAATTTCTGAAGTCCCTTCCAGCTTTGAAATTCTGGAAAACACCCACTGCTTTGGCCAAAAGGTCTGGGAGGCGTGGGCGACCAGAGCTCGGCAGGGCAGGGTAGGGCAAGGCAGGGCAGGGTAGGGCAGAGGTGTGCGTCGGCGTTGGGGGGAGATAGGCCTCATAAAGAATTAGTCCTATACATCTTGTTAATTGCGACGGAGTAACCCAGCTGTAGCCATTGCGGCATTGCCCGCCCCACCCCCGCCTCCATGGCCCTGCTGCACACGCACACACCCACGGCTCTTCAGAAACTTCTGGAATCTCAATGGATTCCTTTACATCCGCATGTTTATTGCCCTTTACATCCGCAAATGGCTTTACATCAGCAACCCTGCCGTGCGACTATTAATCATCTCAATATTCCCTCCGCCTGTAAAAGGAATTGCGGGGTCCGGACTTATGAAGGTGAAATCTGCCTCGGATGCATTCAATCATCAGTAACTAAAGTTAATTAAGCGTCTAATATGAGCAAGTCCCAGGAGACACACAGAAACAACTACTGCAGACATATGAACTGCAGGGGTCTTCAAGAACTCTACGCACTTTCCAATTATCTCACCAAGAAGGGATCAACTAGGTGACGAAAGACCTCGCCCCTATGATGACCCGGCTGCAAAAAGAACGGCCCCGCCCCCATCAAGAAGAAATTGGCCTTGCCAAGGTCACTTATGTCCCCAGGAAAAACACCGATCCCGGACCTCTGTCCTCAAAGCTTTCCACTGCACCACGGACCAGAATCTGAAATTCAAGTGTATCAAAGAGAATGAGAATTAGACCACGATTGCCACGACTGTTTTCAGGATTTCCGGGCACAGAGAGAGAAAATCGTGATCCCGGATCACCCACCCGAAACAGTTGAGCCAAACCCTAAGCTTTGACTGCAGCCTCCACTAACAGAGAGCCCCAGAGATGCTAGTGACCCGAACCCCCGCCCGCCTCCGCAGGGTCCGGGTAGGAGGAGGGGTGCACTCAGGGAACCGCAGGCCGGCGCGGGGGCGGAGCCGAGCAGAGGGCGGGGCGCCGCGGGAGTCCGGCTCCCAGCCCTTCCCCACCCGCAGCGCCTTTCCAAATATGGGCAGAGCGGAAGCGGCGGGCAGACGTCACGGCGCCGGGTGGGAGCCGCTGACGGGAGGCGCTGACTGTGCCTACGTGTCACCGTGGAAACCAAACAGTAAATAGAGGACTGGCGGGCTCCTGGCCCGGCCGCCGGAGCGAGCTGACCTACTGCAAAGGCCGGAAGCTGGGAAGGGCTAGGAGACACCTTGGCCTTGGTAGAGCGGGGCGCAGGAGCCAGGAGGGTGCGGAGAGGGAGGGTGTAGGGACGCCGAGTCCCCCCGGAGGTGCCTGGGGATCCCGCAGAGAGGAGCCCTTCCACCCCTCGGCCTTCAAGATCGTTGCAGGCTTGGCTTTCCTTACTAGCGGCTGAGCACGCTGGGCGTTAGGGACACTGCCTGGGCCTCAGATTCCAGCGCTGCCATTCCAGGTGGATGATAAAGTGCAGGTCACCGTCATTCTGTGCTCTAGACAGTCATTATCTATAAAGTAAGCGTAATATCAAGACCTACCTTCAAGGGTACTTGTGACCATTTTGTGTATTCATGACGTAGTCTCACGTATCCCATCATAATCTAGACTTCACTGTGTAGCTGTGAAATGACCTTGAACTTCTAATCCTTTTTACCTCCCTTTCCCAAAAGATGAGAAAACAAATAGGAGCCCCAGGACCTTGTTCACACAGTTCTGGTGTTCAAACCCAGCGCTTCTTTTATGCTAGGCAAACACTCTAGCAACTAAAGCACAGTTCCAGCCCCGTGACTATACTTAATAAAAATTTATCTTTATCATTTTTATTTATGTGTCTGTGCACGCGTGTACAGGTGTGCCGGATGGATGTGAGTGCTGAGAACCAGACTCAGGTCCTCTGCAGAAGTAGTGTTTACTCTTCCAATGAGCCATCTCTTCAGTCCCACCCCCTTTTAAAAAGGAAAAAATAAAGTTATATAATATTTAGAGCACTGTGTAACACGCTGAGTCCAAGTTAGTGCTGGCTGCCTATCCCTCAAAAGCAGGAGAGAAGCTTAATTGCGCCACCACATCATGCATTGTTTTCCTGGTTGTTCTTCAGTTTCAAAGCAAACAATGTCAAAGAAATTTTCTACTTTAAAGAGCATACTAAGAAGGTAATCAAATAAAAATACTAAATGTGTTCACTACAATGGAGGCTTTCGAATAGCGTGACAAAGTATTACATTATTGCCTGCACGGCTTTACGGTGACCTGTAAACACATCAGAAACCCAGGTGCTCAGTCGGGTGGTGGTGGCAATGGCAGGGAGGCACCTTTGATCTTGGGATTTAGGAGGCAGAGGCAAGCAGTGAGTTCAAGGCCAACCTGGTCTACAGATCAAGTTCCAGAACAGCCAGGGCTACACAGAGAAACTCTTGAAAAAAAAAAAAAGAAAACAAAAAAACCCAGGTGCTTATACACAGTGACCAGTGGCAGAGCTGCTGAAATTTGTCTTCACAGTCATTGTTCTATATCAGTTTTTGTTGTTGTTGTTTTAGTTTTTGTTTGTTTGTTTTACCTGTTTGGTTTTTTTTTTTTTTTTTCAGAAAAAGATTCTCATGTCAAAGCTCAAATTTGGTATGCAGCTGAAGATAGCCTTGAACTATCTTTCAGAGGTAAACCTACATCTGCTTCTCAATTTTGAGGTTACAGGTGTAGAACACTCTAACCATCTACTTTATTCTAAGTCTGTTTTTGGTTTTGTTATTGTTATGGTTTGTGGGGGGCAAGGCATAGTGGCATACTACTTTAATCCCAACACTGGGAATTTCCATAACTTCAAGGCTAGTCTGGCATAGGCCAGCCAAGATTAAACAATGAGACCCTTTCTAAAGACATAAAATTGGTTTTAGGGAGCCAGTAGGGTGGTTCAGCTGGTAAAGCTCCTCCAGAGTGAGTCTGATGACTGGGTTTGATCCCTGAAAGCCAAGCAGATGGAAGGAAAGTTGTCCTCTGACCTCCATACCACCACGACACAAGTGCACACATGCTACACAAGTAAACAGACTAGAGAGAAGGCTCAGAGGTTAAGAGCACTGACTGTTCTTCCAAAGGTCCTGAGTTCAATTCCCAGCATCCAGTGGTGGCTCATAACCATCTATAATGACAACTGGTATCCTCTTCTGTATGCTGTATACATAATATATTAATAATTTTTAAAAAAAAAAAACAAGTAAATAAACTGAAAATACAGAGGTCTCCCTGTCTCAGTCCCCATTTATTCATTTATCTTGTTTGTATGTGAAGGTCGGAGGACAGTTTGTAAAGCTGTTTCTTTCTTTCAATTTTTCTTGCTGAGTGATCTCTCCAGCCAGTCCCACCTCAGTGGTTGTAAAAAAAAAACAATCTCAGAGGAGCAGATCATTTAACTAGAGTCAAATTCTAATGATTTGGTAATGTGGTTAAGCAATTTGGGCTTGCAGAGTCACAAAGTGTATATTCAAATCTCAGATCTGCCGCTTCCCATTGTAGGCCCTAGGTCAATGTTTCCTGGATCATATTCCACAGCTGTGAAGTGAAGAGACTAATATCTATCTCTTTGGACTGTTGTGAGGATCAGTTTGACAAGATAACCATTCGGTGCCTCTCACGTGCCAGTTGCTAAAGGCACACTAATTAGCAGAACAAGCAGGGTCCCTCCCAGAACTGCCCCTGTATAAACCAGAGCATGGCACATAACAGGCTCATGTGAAACTTTACCCCAGGGCCACAGGTTCTATGCCAACCTTGTGCTCTGAATAAACCCTATCAACTCATTTTGTTTTCTGTTGGATTATTGTGACTACCTCCTTCTCTCCCTAGATGGATCCCACAGGCATTCCAACTTAAGGTGTTCCACATGCAACTCAACTTCTGTATCCCCCAGATCCACACTGCTTTCTATGCACGGAAAGTCACTGGGCTAACCATAAGTCTACCTGTGTGTCAAGCTTGGTAAACCTGGACCGGAACTTAGACCCTCCCCTTCCCTCAGCACCCACATCCACTCCATCACCAAGTCTGGGCAGTTCTTCCTCCTAATTACTCTTTGTTCTCTCTCCTTCTCCTTCACCTCTTCCTTCACTAAGTGTTCAAACAACTCAACTAACTAAATACCAGGCTCGTGGTAATACAGCCCCAGTTATCTCTTCGTGACCTACCTTTAGCCTCCTCCTTGCTCATACAGAAATATTGATGTAAATGGTAAACCCCCACCCTCCTTCCATTTAGCTCCACCCATATGTTTTATAGCCTTAGTCTAGCAAAACCAAATTGGTTGTTTTATGTGTTTGTGACATTAGAGTGGTTCTATACCTTGACTATCTTTACCCCACTCACCATCTCTACCCCATCCACCTCCAAAGCCCAACTCAGGCATCATCTAGAAACTCTCCCCTTTCTTACATCCCTCAAACCTCCTATTTCTGGTGTAACTGTGATTTAGAATACATGTGTTTATTTGTCTTTTGCCTTTACTGAATTCTAAACTCTTTGAAAACACAAGAGTGTCTTGTTCACTTCTGAACCCAATGCATGATATACAGTAGGTACCCTGAGTCTTGTTATGAAATAAAGCCTCCATTTGTTTTTCTGACTGACTGCCATCTCTCAAAATCATACCAGCCAACCCTCCTACCATATTTTGGCATGTCTCAGAGCTGTAATGAACCTTCCCTACATGCCAACTTGCTTTGCTGAGTGCTCATAGCAGCCTCAATAGGCGGGCACAATTACCATCTTCATTTTGCTGCTGAGGAAACTGAGTACAGAGTTTGCCTAAGGTCAAGGAGCCAGGATTCAGAACTAAGTCAATATTCTAGAACACTTTACTGTATTGGTTCAGTTCCTCAATTCCAGATTAGCTTATCACATTGCCCTGATAGATCAATTTTTTTAGGGGGAGGGAAGAACTGATCATAAATTTCTCCCCCTAGCAAACATAAAACCTGAGCCCAGGCCACTTACATTTAGGATAAAGGTGCTACTTTTTGTTCCCGGCCTTTTAAACTAGACCTTTTGCACGTGGACTTGCTGCTAATGTTTGTTCATTTTGCACTCCTAGGGAGCCAACCCAGGGCCTCCCACTGGCTAGCAAGACCTGTACCACTACATCCTGAGCCTCTGGGCTTGTCTCTAGAATGAAGTGTTTCCCTAACGAAGCCAACAATTAGACAGCTGTGGGTCCTCAGGCTTCTAATCACATGCTTTGACCAAACCCATGCACCAGGGGAGCGGGGGAGGGGGGTGAAAGTTAGAAAGGGCTTCTAAAGCAGAGCAGGTAACCAGACCAGCCAGCCTCCTTGGGACAATAGCCAGAACCCTTTCTGCTCCATCTTCTCCCAGTAAAAGGACAATGCTTTTTGGACAAAGGAAAGGTAGTTCAGCTTAGTCCATAAGTAGGTGTGTAGAACCATGGAAATAATTGAATTGTGTTGCAGCTAAAATGATTCAGATTTCTGTAGCTTTTTCCTGCATGCAAAGACAACGAATGGAACTCTATCCAACTGGTCCCGGAAGTCATTCAACAGCATCTGGTGCATCTTATCCACCTGTTTCTTATCGGATCTGGACCTTCTCTTGGCTAAAGATGCTGATATTGGTAACGGGAATGGCTAACTCTTACTCTCTCATTCTAATGCAGACTAAAGTATAGGTTGCATCCTCTAGCACACCAAAGGAACTCACATGGGTTGGTATTACACTCTGAAAGTTTTAAGCTTTAAACCAAAGTGAAAGCATTTTAATTTTTCTTTAAGAGGGATTGGATTGATTTTCCTCCATTCTGTAGTTAACTTGTTTGTTTAAAAAAACAAAACCAAGGAGGATGGAGAGATGGCTCAGGGGTTGGGAGCACTGGCTGCTCTCCCAGAGGTCCTGAGTTTGATTCCCAGCAACCACATGGTTGCTCACAACCACCTATGATGACATCTGGTACCCTCTTCTGTATACTGTATACATAATAAATAAATCTTTAAAACAAAACAAACAGGATCTTACTCTGTAGCCCAGGCTGGCCTGGATTTTCCTACATAGCCCATGCTATGCTCTTGCTTTACCCTGCCCAGTGCTAGAATTATGAGTGCTAGACATGAGCTACCATGGTTAGGGGAATCTTTTGAAATAAGTGTGGGTAAACAAATGTGGGTATCAGAAAGCAACTCCATGCCATTGATTCTCTCGTTTTTTTTCCTTTACATGGGTTCTGGGGAGGATCTCCAGTCACCAGTCTCTTTATCTGCTAAGCCATAAGGACAGTGTGTTAATTGCTGTTGCTTAAATCTTATTTTAATTTATATATATGTATGTGCATGTGTGTATGTGAGTGCTGGTGCCCACCAAAGTCAGAGGTGTTGATTCCCCACACACACAACTAACTGTTTAGCCACCCTACAATGGGTGAACAGCTAAATAGTTGTGAGCCACCCATTGTGGCTTCTGGAATTGAACCTGGGTCCTCTGGAAGAGAAGCAAATGCTAACATGTGAGCTTACTCTCCAGCCTGGGAATTTGTATTTTACTAACAGGACATGCTCTTCTAATCTGGAAGAAGTCTACAAAGTTAATCTTCACTCCCAAATTCCAACTAAACTCTGATATTTTATAACTTTCAGCTGCATTTATTCATCTATTTTCTTCCATTTATTTATCTATTTTCTTCCATTCAATAGCCCTAGGAGACAAAAGGTCCTTGCACCCATGGAACTTAGAGTTTAGCAGTGAGGGGCTAGTCATTTATTTTTTTAAGTTAAAAAAAAAAAAAACGGCATCATGAAAAGGTCATGTATGCAGAAGACAGCCTGGGTACAGTATCATGGATCCACATACCTAGAAGGAGAGTTGCTTTGATCTGAACCTTGAATGTCAAGAAGTATCCAATTTGGGCAAAGAGGCCTAGGGAGAGGCCCAGCAACACGAAAAATAACCTGTTGAAAGAATGAATGCTAGATGTGTCCAGAATCGAAGGAAGTCCTATGAACTGTGTATTTATAGGGTATGGAGACTTGAGAAGAACTGTAGAACAATCAGCGGTTACCTCATTAATGTTAATAGCAAACCCAGTACCATTTAAAGTGTCATTCCTCAGCATTCAAATGTCCCTCCTCTCCCTTACCCTTCCAGGAACTGTTTGCAAGGAATTTGTGCAGAGTTTAAAGGTTGCTTTTGCTTTTGCTTCTTCTTTAGACATTGTTTCTTTTAGACATTCAGAGACATTGAAACTTCAGGTCATTTGATTAGAGTAACCATCTTAGAGTTTTTGCTGTGCCTTTCATTTCATCCCTGAATTAAACATAGCAAGGGTGATTCACCTTCACTCACATATGATGGAAATTGCTGCTGATACAAAATAACTTTTGTTAGAACAAAAAGTGCTTCCCTTTAATGTTGATAATTGCATGATGTAGGGGTGTGCAAAGATGGTACAAGCCTATTGTTCGCCATTCTGCAAAGATGAATATTTTTCTTCTATCATCTAAAATAAATGTCAGTCAACACACAGCTGCAAATTCACTTTGTTGAAATGATAGAAGGAAATGGGGGGGGGAGCAATGAAGTTATTCCAGAAATGAAGGATAGAAGTGTGTGGGGGGGATTGCAGTCAAATGTAAAAGATGTACCATTCTTATTGCCTAACATCCTACAGAGAGGGTGGAAGGAGACAGGACTGGAACAGAAGTTACCGAGCATACGCAGACTATCTTTCTAATTGTAGAAAGAGTGTAGGATTTCCTCATTCACCCACTGAGCAAAATGCTCATCAACCCTGTATTATAGCTCAGAACTGGGTCTTAGAATCCATTGGTAGGTCAGCCTAGACATGGTCCCCAAAAGGAAGTGGCCTCTGGTATTTAGGCCTTTTTGTTGTGTGTACAGGTCTTTATCGATGTTAGTGGTAATGAAGATGTTATTGAAGAAGTAGTTATTTCATTGAAACCAGTCTGAGACTGCATCTCCTCAGAGGTCATGGAAGTGTTTCCATGCCAAAAGAAAGATGGCATTCCGGATGAGGGACTTGGGATGAGTGCTTTGGCTAGACAGGGAAGGCAGTCCTTCCCTCTAGACCATGGAAGAAGCCGGCAGGGGGAGGGGCAGGTAACAGTCCTATGGGAGACCCCATGGCCTCTGAGAAGTCTTTTAGAAATTCTGTCTCCCTGGAGTTTCAATGCTCTCCTGTGGATGGAGTGTGGCCTGGGCTGTGGGAACTGGAGAAAGGGTTTGTGTCAAGACTGTCAAAGAAAAAGGGATGCTTTTCTTCCACAGCCAGTTTGGGGCTGCCAGGACCGTTCATTAAAAGGCCCCCCAGGGCAAGCTACTTTCCTGAGCTGCCCTTCCCTATCTGGGAAATCTTCTCGGGTTGTTATCAGCACACATTTAAAGAAGCTCACTATGTCCTTATAAGCATTACATTAATTCTAAAGTTAGAGATCACATTTAAAGGATATTTACCCTTTAAGTGACAAATAATGAGCCCTAAATCATTTTTTAACATTATTTTTTATTTATATAGGATCCCACAGTGTAACCCAGAACTCGGGTGAGCCTTTCACCTCAGCTCTGGGATTATTGATGTACCTACCAACAAGGCCACTCTGGCAACACTGGGAAAAGCTGTGTGTGCTGTAAGGAATGTTCTAGAAAGACTTGAGTGAGCTGCTTTGAAGTGTTGATCATTATGGTAAGAGCAACAAGTCAAGCATAGTGGAGCTGTCATTGAAATTAAAACGTAACTTGACAGAGTATGAACTTCGCCATGACCACCATTCCCATTAATGATCCTGAAGCTCCCCTTCCACCCAGCACTTGGGAGAGAAGGGTGGGGCTCAGTCTCCTTTCATTGTGGTTTGTACGTGTGCAAGTGAGAACCAGAGACATCCCAGACAAAGGTCGTGTTCTTCTTTGAGACGATAAACTGTCTAAGCTAAGGCTTATTCAGAGTCAACTGACTTCTCCCTACTGACCTATTATGTAACTTTTATTTACAGAATGATCAGCCATTATCTGTGCTGCTTGAGATCTTTGAATTGTCAGCTCCCCACACTGTAATCTGAATTATACATGGTGTTAAAGTAATTTCAGAAATTAGATTTTTTTTTCCACTGTGCTATAGAGTAATACTTTGCCCCTCTTTTCCTTCTGAGAATAAAAAGGTTGACTAAGTGAACATATATTAGAATGAGGAACTCAAACCAGGTATGATGGTGCATGCCTGTAACCCCAGCACTTGGGATCAGGAGTTCAGGGCCTGCCTCAGCTCATAGCAAGTCTGAAGCCAGACTCGTCTACATTAGACCTATCTCAAAAAAATAAGTAAATAAATAAAAAATTGTTGTTGTTTTTAGCCAAGGGAGATTTCTGTTTGTTTTTATGGCAGGGTTGCTCTGTGTAACTGCTGTGACTGTCCTGGAACTCTATTTGTAGACCAGGTTGACCTTGAACTCAAAGATCCACCAGACCCTGGTTCCCAACCGCTGAAATTAAAGGCAGTGTGTCACCACGGCCGAACTCAAGGGAAAACTTTTAAAACCAAGTAATAAGAAACAGCTCAGGAGGGCTGGAAAAATGGTTACGTGGTTAAGAGCCCTTGTTAGTCTTGGAGAAGACAGAGGACCCAGGTTCAAATTTCCAGCACCCAGCCTGGAGACTAAAACCATTGTCTCTTTTTTTTTTTTTTTTTTTTTTTTTTTTTTTTTTTTTTTTTTTTTTTTTTTTTTTTTTTTTTTTTTTTTTTTTTTTTTTTTTTTAAAAAACTTTATTTATTCGTTATTTATTTATTTGCCTTGGTGTTTGCCTGGAACTGGAACTACATTCAGTTGTTAGCTGCCATGTGGGTGCTGGGAATCGAACCCGGGTCCTCTGGAAGAGCAGACGGTGCTCTTAACCGCTGAGCCATCTCTCCAGCCCCAAACCATTGTCTCTTAACTCCAGTTCTGATGGATCCATCGCCCTCTTCTGGCTTCTATAGGTACTGCATGCACACAGTGCATAGACATGCCAGGAAAACACTCTTTAACACATAAAATAAAAATAAATACTACTTAAAAAATAAAATGTTAAAGAAAAGGCAGTTCAGGGTTGGAAAGATTGGCTCCCTGGGTAAAGGTGCTTGTCACTACGCCTGACCTGAGTTCAATCCCCAGGACCTGGAGGTTGTCCCATGACCTCAAGTAGCATAGTACATTAATGTCCTCCACACATAAATAAATAAATAAATAAATATAATCTTGAAGCCTAATTAAAAAGAAGAGGCAGCTCAGACTAGTAAGTTAGATAAGAATGGAAAAGTCATTTATTTCAGCCATTCTTCAACTCATCCATTTTTAAGATAAATCTTCATGTGAATTTGTTGGAATAAAAAGCTAAACTTGCTGGCTGGCTGGCTGGCTGTAATAACTGATAAGCCTGAGGCAACTAGATTACTGTGAGTTCGAGGCCACTCTGGGTTACCTAGCAAGATCCTATATCAAACAATAAGAAAAAAGTCTTTTTTAGAACTGGGCTCTGTTTGAAGGATTTCTTTCCCATGAAACCTTCTAAATATAAGATGAGCACGTAAGTTTAAGGCTCCTTCCAAAAAGCAGTAAAGAGAAGCAGGAAGGTGTGCCCTTGCTCAAGCTGTTACATGCAGTTTTCGGCCCCCTGGGCAGGTAGGTAGAAAATCTTAGCAATGCAATATGAACGCAAATCTATAAAATATCCTCAACTAAAACTTCCTTCTATGTGATAAGGAACAGACAGAGGTGTGTCTCCCTCCAGGACCTACCCGTCTTGACAAACTGGTCTCCAAGAATGCCTTCCAGAAACCACACAGAACTCTCAGAACAAACAGAACAACAAGGTGGTCGCATTCAACTTAAATGCTTTTATTGACAATGTCTTGGAACAATAAGCAAACAATGCTTAAATTTTTCATTCATATTCACTTTCCACATGTCGAAAGACCTCAGGGTAGAAAAAAATAAAATAAAAATATAAATATCTGAGAATCCATCTTAATAAATAAATTGAAAACACAATAAAACGTTTTCATGGAAAACTGTTAATGTCAGAACATTCAGATCACCTCAACAATGTATGATCAGTAACATCACAATGAACATCGACGTTGAAGAGAAACTACAGTACATGGATATAGCTATTTAGTTCTATCTACTGGAAAATAAAGTTCTATTTTTTTTCTTAGTTTAATATTGGTCATTTTCTAATTGGAACACGCTATTGCCAGGAAACACAGTAGGTATTGTTAAAATCAGCTGCACTAGATACAATCCGAAAATATCCAGCACCAGTTAATTCCAATAATGAACCCAACAGATTAGTTAATGCTATGAGAAGACTAAGGAGAAAGAGAAAAGAGACACAGATCCAGGCCTGGCTCACATGCTACTAACTACCAGCTCTCAGGTGTCACTAGGAACAATACACTCCATGCGGTATTTTGTTTTGTTTTGTTTTTTTTTTTGCTACATCTCCGGAAGAGGTGAGGACTTAGTCCAGATGTGGATGCTTTCAAGTCCATGAGGCCCACAGCCTGGTGTGTTTCACGCACAGATAAGGTCTTCCCTAGGTCTACGGGAACCCTCGAGGGAAGACGTGTTTCTCCTCTCTGTAATGCACCAGCTCAGGCAGTGGCATTTGGGTGCCGGCTGCCTCACCTTCCCTGACTGCTCACAGGGCCAGCAGTGTGGGTGAGCTGAGTGAGTCAGAAGAGGGCTCGTTGCTGCTGCTGCCCTTTCGGTGGGCAGCCGCACAGCTGGGGAAGGAGTCAGCCTCCGGGTAGGTAAAGACAAAGGAAGACGTGTAAGTAGTGCAGCTGGGAGTACAAGTGACCACCGGGGTGCACAGGGGCTCCAGCTCTGTGACCATGGGCCCCATCCCCAGAGAGCTGCTGTGCAGGGGTTCCCAGTCTGCTGCATAGAAGGAACCGGACAGGTCCATGTCTGGCACGGATCGGGCCGTCTCAGAGCCACTGGGCCTGGATGATGGTGGAAACATGAAATCGTCAAAGGGCTCAGCCTTCAGCTCCATATTGCTGATGCTCTTGACTGGCTCCAACGACGACGGCTTGGGTGGCTCAGGGTCATTAAGAAGAGGCAGGGAGAAAGCCTCCTCAGACTCTGGGGTGGTAGCCTCAGGTAGAGCCCCAGTCAAATCCAGAGAAGCCACAGACATCTCTTCCGGGAAGCCCAGGTCATCGGGGATCTTGCAGGCAGGTCGGTGAGCAGCCAAAATGAATTCGAGCTTTTCCTTCTCTTTCAGCAGATTGGCAATCTCAGTCTGCAAAGCAGACTTCTCATCTTCCAGTTGATCTGTCTCCTGCACAAAGAGAAATGAAGGAAAGCATAAGACACAGTCTCGCTCAAGGACCCTGATCCCTTAGTCCCAACCTCCAACTTGGAAGTTTCAGAAGTAGCCAGCAGGCTCGACCTACCGCTTGGAGAGTATCAGTCAGTTCCCTTCTCCGGTTCCGGCATTTGGCTGCGGCCATCTTATTCCTTTCTCTGCGGATTCTCCGTTTCTCTTCCTCTTCAGGAGATAACTAGAATAATAATTTTAAAAGGACCAACATTCAATAAGATTGTCCAGCGTCACCGCCATTCAGCCACTTCAATGAAACTGGCTCCTACAGCACCCGCACCACTTGGTGAGGCAGTTTTTCTAACCTGCAGTTGGCAGGCTGAGTGTGATTTGCATATAAAGTAAGATATTTAGCGAGGGAACAAAGAGGCACCCAGGCTAAAGAACGAGGTAAGAAGCTCTCTGGGAAACTGCCTAGAGTACTTCTTGGGACCAGCCCTCAGAAATTGACAAGGGAGCCAAAGGGCTTGGAGCCACGACTCCAGGTCCAGAAGTGCTGTCAGTTACATCAGGGCTTTGCCTCTCCGTTGTGTCCTGTCTCTATCCTTCCTCCCCAGCCCCACCCCCGCTCCCCACCCCGCGCTGGTCCAGAATCGCTGCTCACCTGTTCTACTTTGCCTCTTCGGCCGATGCTCTGGGCTCTGCCACCTGACATGGTCTTCACCAATCCCGGTCTGGAGTAAGCCCCAGTCGACGGGGTGGGAACTCCGTAGGGATGGGGCGCTCTGGTCTGCGATGGAGCCACAGAGGAGACCAAGGTGGGCTGCACCAGCCACTGCAGGTCTGGGCTGGTGGAGATGGCTGTCACCGTGGGGATAAAGTTGGCGCTGGAAACCGACAGATCGGCACAGAAGTCCTGAAACAAGACAAAAAGAGGAAAGTGGAGGTGAGCGAGTAGGTTCCAGACACAGGTAGAGCAAGTAGGTTTAGTGTCGCATGCAGCAGGGGGAGAGGAAAAACATTTGGGTCACAGGCTGCTTATGTCTTCCTGTATGCATCTCATCCGAGATAAAAGCTCTCCCAATTTCCTCCCATGAATTCTGCGGCGCAGCTTTTCTCCTCCATCCTACTGCTGCGTTCCCGTTAACCCTTCAGCATCACTCGCTTGAAAGGGGGTTTGTTATAAATATCCCTGACGTCTGCGCTGACGCAGGCGCCGCTCCGGAGTCTCCAGAATGAACTCGCTTTTTATCAATGAAACTGCCTTACACACCCGCCCGCTACAGCCTCCTCCCTCCTCCCTGCTCCAGGAGGGGGGGATTGCTGCTGTTTGCCGCCTCCCAGGCTCTAGTTTGAGAGTCTTAACTCGAGACAGGTTGGCTCCGGTGGATCTCAGAGACAAGTCGCCAAAGGGAAGAGCGCAAGCCACTCAAAATAAACCTGCCGCGCGGGAAGGGGGTACTAAGTCGTACTATGACAAGCGTTCATGCTCTCAAACAAGTGCTGGATTCTCAGGCTAGGGCTCCTCCTCCCTCCGGAGCCCCAAAAGGAAGAGTTCCTTCCAACTGACATCCCTGAGTGTCCCACCCCGGTGTCCCCTCCTCTGCAAGCCTCAGCGCGGACTTGGCAGCTGCACGAAGGCAAACTCACCTGTGCATTGACCGGGGAGCCCATGCTGGAAAAGGAATCAGCTGGGGAATGGTAGTAGGAAAGGTTGTCCCCCGCCGGGGAGGCGCTGCTGCAGCGGGAGGATGATGCCTCGTAGTCGGCGTTGAAACCAGAGAACATCATGGTCGAGGTTTAGAGAAATCCCGGCGAAGGGTCCGGGGATAGACACTGGTGGGAGCTGCGGAGCAGAGCTGGGTGGGAGCGCGGTCACTGCTCGTTCGCGGCGCCACCGGCTCTATCCAGTCTTCTCAGTTGCTAGCTGCAGTCGCGGTTGGAGTAGTAGGAGCGTCAGCCCGTGCTTTTATAAAAGCGCTTGTGAATGAACCTAATACGTCATCACTGGGCGGAACTGTGGCAACTGGGCGGAACTGTGGCAATGGAGGGGAGACGCACGCCCCAGGGCTCCCTGCGGCCGCCCTATCGTCAACTCCCCGCCCCAGGTCCCTGACCCCTGGCTGGGCATGTCATTTTCGCCTATGATTGTTCATAATAGAGGTCTTAGGGGGTCTCCTGGACTCTCTGAATGTAGGATTTCGGGGACAGTCCCCCCTAAGACAACAGGGCTCGGCCGTGGAAACCTGCTGACGCAGATGTCCTAATATGGACATCCTGTGTAAAGGAGGGAGGGATTGACGAGGAGGGAGGGATTGACGGGAACTGCTCGCAGGCTGCAGCCAACTCGGAGGGTGCAGCGCGCGGGGGGTGAGGGGGAGCGGGGGCCCCGGCGGGGCGGGGGAGGGGAGGCGGGAAAGGCAGAGAAGGCGAGCGAACATTCGCACCTGATTCAATGTGGACCCTGTTCTCCAGGGTCAGGGCACGAGACGGGGGTCACCTCCTTTACACTGTCTAGAAATCTGGGACATTTCTGAATCTGATATTAGGAGAAACAGGTACGCAGCCCTAAAGGCTTGGAGTTTCTGTTCCCAAAGGAAAGCATGTCCACCGCAAATCAGTGTCTAAATAAATAAATAAAATGGTATCAGCCTTTCAGCCCCTCGCTCCAGCCAACCCCTGGCCTCGAGGACTGAGGTTGGAAGTAGCAAGTGAAGGATTCTAAAGTGTACAGTAACCTACCTACTTCACTTATGATACTGAGGTCATTCATTCTTGTTTTAAAGGAAGAAAGTACCCCCACCCCACCTCACACCCCGGCCCTTAGCTTGGAGCTATCCGGGTGACTGCCAGTCCCTGGAGACACTGGCCGATAAACATTATGCAAAATCTCCCTGCAAGGATGCCTGAAGGGGTCTTTTGCTTGGTTTTGAGCTGCGGCCGGAGGATGGTGGAAAGGGGGCGATTGTTAGTGGGCAGGGGGCTGCTCCAAATTACAAAGTGAGGTCAGCTCTGGGGGAGAACGCAAGTCCGTGCTGGGGATGTGGGGGTGCTGAATCCAGGAGTAAAGCCGCGCTTACTGGGAGCCGGCAGCGGGTGATTTTCCAGATCGGATTTGCGGGGGGGAGGGGGATCAGAAGGGACTGGAAGCACGATGCCCAACTATGCGTAGGGGAGATTTTGCCTTCTGGGACCTGAACACCGCTCTTGAGTCTTGGAAGCTGGAACTTTGGGAGGTCAGGTGCTTCAGTGTAGAACATACCCCTGCATGCCCTCAACCTCCCGTCCTTCTGCAAAGGACAAGCCGGGTTAGACAGACTGGGCTCCGGTCACCCCTGGGGTACAAAACCGCAGATCCTCGCAGATCTCAGGTCCACTCGTCTCCATTCTATGGGTTCCGGGGGTGAGGGTGGGTCAAGCCAACCCGTGGGCATTCCAAGAAAGGCTCAAGGGGATCAGGACCGTGGGTGGATCTTTAGGGGCGCAAGGGGCGCAAAACTGCAAACCTGCCTCGGGCCGCCGCACCCGGGAGCTAGGCGATCTTGCTATAGATAGAAACAGCGCGCAGCGCCTGTTTACAGCAACACAGCGCCGCCAGGGCCGTCTCCAGGCGACGTGGCGCAGCCCGGTGCACGGTCCGCCCATCCAGGCCACCCGCCCTCCCTGCTCCCCAGAGGCCGCGGCCTCCTTGGCTGGGCTGCAGCCGCTCCCGCCGCCTGACATCACCCTCGGGTCCGGGGTGGCTGGCTCCTGGTTGTGCGCTAGCCTCCATTCTTAGAGATCCAAACCCGGCGAGAGCGGGGAGGGCAGGGAGGCGGGGATTCGTGGAAATAGGCCACTTGCTATTTTTGCATTCCCTGTCACAGGCAGAGGTGAAACAGAATTTCATCATTGTATGTCATTGGTTTGTGTTGGTGGGAATTTAGGCACCTATTTTTTCTCAGTCGAAAGAGGGGGGAGGGGAAAGAGAACAACGCCACACACAAACACAGGCTTCTTGTAGCTGCTCAGTCCTGAAATGATTTCGTTGCTTTCAGCTCTCTGAATTCTAAAGTCTGTCATGTGCTTTCCACTGCCCTTTACTATGAGAGAGACAGAAGGACACACGCACGCACGCACACACACACACACACACACACACACACACACAGAGAGAGAGAGAGAGAGAGAGAGAGAGAGAGAGAGAGAGAGAGAGAGAGAGAGATTATGCAGACATCTTTCCTCCTATTAGTTTCGACAAAATAGGTCAAGCTTTGAATTCCTGGGTCTGTCTGGCCTTGCCTTCCACTCATATCTGCATCTCAGGGGCTCTTCGAGAAAACCTAGAGGGATTTGATTTACTTCCTCTTCAGGTTTGAAGCAGCTCCAGCCAACACTTCAAAGATATGTCAAGATTTTATATCCAGGATTTATATCGTGCATCGCTTGCTACTCCTCCTTCGGCAATTTAAAAAAAAAAAAAAAAAAAAAAAAAAAAAAAAAAAAAAAAAAAAAAAAAAAGAGGTCTTTAGCCTTTCTCCTCTGAATATCTTAGCGCCCCCCCCAACATTATGGCCAGAGTGTTGGACACCTAACACATCTGTCCTCTGAAAAGGACAAGCTAGAAACTGGAGGGATGGCTAGGTGGTTAAGAGTTCTGGCTGCTTTTCCAGAGGATCTGGGTTCAATTTCAGACCCTTTTCTGGCTTCTCTGGGCATCAGGCATACATATGTTGCCCAGACATACATGCAAACAAAACTCCCATACACATAAAACAATAAATATTTTTAAAGGACATACCATCTATTAATATCTTCTCTCATTTTTTTAACAAAGACTATTAAGAGACTGGGGTAGAGGCTGACGCTTACTGTAATAAATGGGGTGAAACAGGCGGGGCATGGTGGCATAAGTCTTTAATCCCAGCACTCAGGGGGCAGAGGCAGGCAGATCTCTGGGTTTCAGGCCAGTCTAGTCTGCAGAGTGGATTCCAGAATAGCCAAGGCTACAATAGAAACCTTGTTTCAAAAAAAACAAAAACAAAAACAAAAACAAAAAACAAAACCATATATATATATATATATGCTGATAAATAGGGTGGACTTATCCTTTTTCCGTGTAGAGCCAAGGCTCCCAGGGACAACAGCTAAGTCAATAGAGTATTATGGGGTTGCAATAAGTAGCTTGACAAATCTAAGAATGAAGTTTGTGGCAGAATTTAGAGGAAGTAACTGTAATGCAGAGGTGGGGCCTAGATAATCTGTCCTCTGGGAAATGATTTGACCAGGGTTGAAAGACTTCAAAGCCTCCACTCAGACCCTCCGATCTCCTCTCCTACTGACAATCAATGACCGTCCTATAAGATTCTTACATCTCAACTTGCTCATGGCATCCATTCTTTAGTATAAAAATCACATCTTGAGAAATGAGGCTGGCTGGGAGCGTGGCTCGGTGGCACAGTGACTGCCCCATATGCATAAGACTCCAAGTTTAATTCCACCATCCCAAAATCCAAGAGCAAGCAGAAAAAATAAATCATGCTAGGGATGTTGGCATGGGTGTTTATAGCAGCAGTCATCAAGGTAGCCAGAACATAGAAACAGCTGTGTCCATCAACAAAGAATTGATTTTAAAAATACAGTATTGTACAGGTACAGTAAAATAGTAGTTTCACTCTTTTAAAAAAAAGTAGAGGAAATCTATCACTTGCAACAGTGTGGGGGAACTACAGGACATCATGCTAGGTGAGATAAACCAGACACCAAGAGACAAATCCCAAATGATCTCACATTTGAAATCTCAGAGTGTGAAGCTCTTGGAATCAGGAAAGAAGAAAACAGGTTACCAGGGGCTGGAAAGAGAGGAAAAGTTGGCTGATGATTACAAAGATACATTTATGCAGAAGAATGGGTTGTGGTCTTCTATTATATAGATCACGCACTCACATCTTCATGAGACAGGACCTCAAAGCTGGCCAGGATTCATCATGTAGCTTAGGATGACCTTGAATTTCTCATCACCTGCCTCCACCTTCCAAGGGCCAGGATTTCAAGTGTATGCCACTAAACCTGATAACATATATTTCAAAATATCTATAAAGAGAGGATCTTAGATGCTTTTATCCACAAAAAAATTATAAACATCTGACATGATGGACATATGAGTCACTCTGGTTTGATCATTACAAAATGTACTCATGTATTAAAATATCCCTCACAAACCTATACAATGATCTGCCAATTAAAAATACTTTTTAATATTTTTATTTTATTTTATGTGAATTGATGTTTTGCCTCCATGTATAACTGTGTAAGAGTGTCAGATCTTGGAATTACAGACAGTTGTTAGCTGCCATGTGGATGCTGGGAATAGAACTCAGGTCCTCTGGAAGAACAGTCAGTGCTCTTAACCACTGAGCCATCTCTCCAGCTCCTAAAAATATTTTTTAAAATGGTGCTCACACACTGTAGCCTAAAAATAAAAACAACTCAGTGCCTACATGTGAACTTATCTTTGCCATTTGCAAAGGTCAGAGCAACTTTGAGACAAATGTGTCCCAGAGCTCTGGTGCTGCCTCCCAGTACGGTAGGGATTCGGGCCTCTGGACAAGTCTGAGCATGAAGAGCCAGAACCTTGGCAATGAATGCTTATCTGTGTGCTGGGTTCCTCTCACTGGAAATCAGAAGTCAAAGGACTACAGAATCTCTGGCCTGATTTTTAACCCAAGTCAAAAGCAAATTCAAAGTGTATGTTGTAGCTGCAATCCCTGCCTGCAATCCCAGCACTCAGCATGCTTAGGAAGGCGGATGGCTTTGAACCTCGGCTACAGCAGGAGTTCCAGGCAACCCTTGGTTATAAAGTGAGACTGGCCTTGTCTTGTAAAAACAAAACAAAAACAAACCAACAACCAAAAAGGGGAGCCGGGGAGCCAGGAGTGGTAGCACACACCTGTAAGACTAGTACTTAAGTAGTAAATGTAGGAGCATCAGAAGTTCAGATCCATCCTTGGCTACGCAGGTGATCTGGGGCTATCTTGAGCTAAAGGAAGAAATGAAAGAAAGAAAGGGAGGGAGGAGGAAAGAAGGATCAAAAATTTGTTTTTTGTCTCAGCAGATTTTCCTTATGCCATGTAGGCTTTTCTGATTTTGCTCTGATGCATGGGGGGACGGCAGAGAAACCTGACCAGCGTCAAGATATTCGGTGACTTTTTGAAACTGGGTGTGCATGATTTAGTCTGGGTTATTGCAACATTAAGTGAAAGGCTGCTGTCTGCGCCGCCTACGAACGTAAGTGCTGCCGCACATGCCCTGTCCCCAGCATGCAGAAGTAGTTATTTATTTAGGGAAGTGTGGTCTGGTGGTGAAGGCTTGTGGTCAGAGCACGAGACTGGTAGTCAGGAAGAAGTGCACACCAGAATCAACTCTTTTGATAACTTAGAAAAGTCGTTTCTTAGACTTCTTTGGCCATTTTTATGCATTATTTGTTTTTGTGTGTTTGTTTTCTTTTTTTGAGACAAGGCTACACAGTAAGTTCAAGACCAGATTGGATTACATGAGATCCTGTCTCAAAAAGCCAAAGGAGAACAAGACATTCTTGGGTATCAATAGTTAAAAACTGGGAGAGAGAAATAGATGCATGTCTGAGCTTTCTTCAGTGCATGCAGCCAGTATTTGTGGTGGGTGAAAGATCAGAGGATCCGACTCACTCTGGTGTGCTACCCCATGAGAAGGGCTGCAGGGCCCATACATAGACACCACATTGTTCACAGTGACAATAACTGCTCAAAGCATTCTCAACTTGTTTGTTCTAAATGTCTGGATCCAACAAGAAGTGTCTCACAATCCCTGTGAGACTCACGCACATGTGAGCCCAGCACAGGGTCTTAGGGATCATGGCTACTCATGGTATGCCTCTGCTTGTGAACAAAGCCATTGTCCTTATTTAGAAGAACACAGGCAGGGATCTGCCACTAGCGGCCCCCCTCCCCCCACGCACCCACACACGCCACCACTGAGACTAATTAGCGCAAGTGATTTAGCCTCTTTGGGAAGAATTCTGTTTCCATTCTGAACAAGTCTTGGCTTTCTGACAAGAGATGACGCTTCACTGGGAACCCCATCCTGCTGCTAATGTGAGCACTTAAACAAGGCTGTGGGAGCCCAGAACACCATCCATCTGGAGCTGAGGAAGTGGGACCAAGGATGCTGAAGAGCACCTCCTTCAGCCCAGGCCTGCTATGTCTTTCACCAGCAGCAGCAGCATAGTCACACACCAGTCTGCCTGCCAAGCTGAGCAACCAGAACACACTACCAGACAACAAGAGAGGTCTTCTCCGGGCTGACAGCTGTTCCTGATGTCCTGGCCTGACCTTTGTGGCTCTGGTCAGCTTAACTGCTGGGATTCCAAAGGAATCTCACATAATA
Source organism: Sigmodon hispidus (assembly GCA_004025045.1). Taxonomy (NCBI): domain Eukaryota; kingdom Metazoa; phylum Chordata; class Mammalia; order Rodentia; family Cricetidae; genus Sigmodon; species Sigmodon hispidus. The sequence continues at coordinate 504,103 of PVIH01000077.1, read as the reverse complement.
CGTCACTGAACCTATAGAACAGCAACACACCCTGAGAAACCTCAACTTCAGGGCTCCCATCCAACAAGAAAATCTCACCATTACCAAGGGCAGGGCCGAGGGTGGCTACAAAGGGCTGGCATATGACGTGCTTCCAGGCGTTGAGACATCCTATCCATCTTACTTAACCAAATCTGAAAGAAGCATTGATTATTGTAATGCCGATGAATACCTCCTTTTCCAACTTGGAAAAATCCAAACCAGTATATGGAAATGCAGAGTAAAGCCTGCAGAGTAAAACATGTCCATCAGAGTTTCAGCTTAGGTGTGGGAACTTTTTTAATTTGTTTTTTTTTTTTTTTTGGTCTTAGTGTTTGATTCTGTCCTGTAAGAAAGCTTCCAGGAGCAGTTTATGGCCACTGAGGTCTGAGCTTCCTTTTACCTACAGGGTTAGAGTGAGAGCATCCCTGGTGAAATTCCCTGACTCACCTAAGAATTTCACCTTCGAGGCAGGGGACCTCCCTTGCCTAGTGCGAAAGAAGCCATGGGTTCAAGACCTAACACCAGAACAAATTTTCGCCTTTCCACTCTGGGCGACCCTGGATTGTGAAGTCATCAGTTAAGACAAAAGCAGATGGAGACAGATTACCCCCTGGCAGTTTCTACTTCCTGGTTTCAGCGTTCTGGATTAAATCAGGTCTCCTAGCAGATCTGCTATCCCACTCACCCTGCCTAAAATTTAATTTTGAAAATCAAATATACCAACAAAATGATGCTCCTTCCAGGTGTCTTTCTGCCTCCTTGGTCCTGTCCTCTGCTCTCACCTTGTAGCACTGGCCCACCCTCCCCCCTCTCCAGTCAAGTATGATGCTGAATTTTTTTTTCTTCCCTGAATGAGCCCAACTGAGTCTGTTGCTGGACCATCATGCTCTTTGTTTCCTCTTGCCCCCAGACACTGACCTGTTGACTCTTCCTCATAGCAAATATCACCTTCTCCAGGAAACCTACGATGTCCCTCCCGTGATGTTGCAGGTTCTTGGCCGGTCACGTCCCTGGGCTTCCGGTTTACTGAGCATTCATCACTGCAGTGCCAACACTGTCTGTTTGTCCATACGCTTTTTCAACTAGACCCTAAACATCTCAAGACTGAGAGCTTGTCTGATTTAGTGAGGATCATCTTTACTTAGTGCCTACTTTTCTGACAAGAGCAAGCATTCAGCAAGAATGGACATTACACAGAAGGCAGAGTCTTGTGGCTAAGAAAAGAATGGATTTTCTTATTTAGATAAGAAATTGTTTGCTTGCTTTGAAACAAGTTTTTGCTGGGTAGTTCAGGTGGGCCTTGAACTCATGGTGGTCCTCCTGCCTCAACCTCTTAAATGTTATGATTTGCAATGGGTGTGACTTCTTACCGCAAACCTCAGAGGAACCAAAACCCTGGTTAGCAAGATCAGTGTAATTCCAAGACTTACGAACCTAAGGTATGCACCTATTCTAAGAACCGTACAGACCCATCATCCCTGCTTTCTCAATGCCTCTAGCACTTAGAACACTGAAGGACGTTCTGAAGTCCCTTAATTTTAAACTCATAATCACTCTACTCACAAATGGTCAGTGAGACCTAACACACACACACACACACACACACACACACACACACTTTACACTGCCAGGACATTGAGTTCTACAAAGAAGGGTGGGGAGTCGTTTCCCCAGTACCAGGAACAGCACCTCAGCAACAGGATAAGGGATCCAAGTTTCTTACTTCTTAAGTAGCCCTTATCCCTGCTCCAGGTATTAGCTTCTGTAATAATCTGGCTGTGACTGAACACACTCAGCGACAAGGCCAGTGTACACTGACTTGTTTGAATTGCACATACAGAGGGCCTAGGCTACCACATATACAGGATGGCTGCGGGGGCTCTGATGCAGCTTAACTAGCCCCATGGGACAGGCCTGATCTCTGCAGATGTAAACACTGCCCAGGCACCTGCCTGGTTCACACACGTGCAGCATGAAAGCAGGCTCTTCTAGCCATCTGTGCAGCCTCATCGGTGGGTTTCCTGCCCAGATTTATTCTGTCTATGGTTAACAGTCTCTGCTTTTGCCTGGACTCTGCTTGCTGCCAATAGAAAATATGTGTGTTTTCAACTAATACTTTGGCATCCAAGTCAATGTCATTTGAACTCGGAGCTTCATCTAGCAGATGCTTGCCTGAATTTAGAACTTGGGGAAAGAGAGTAGCAAGGGGTTATGAAATAGTCTGGAGAACTAGGGGGAAAAATAACAAAGCAAACCCTCTGAGTTCATCTCACAGATTCATTGACCCACCAAAACATCTCACAAAATGATCACTCCAGGCCATGGGAGCTAGCAATTCTCACAGTTCTAGGCCATTTCTTGGAACATATCCTTCTTCTCTTCCTTCCCCTCCCCCTTCCTGTATTGTTCTGTTTTCTGTTTTTTTATAAAAAAGACAGAGTCTCACCACGTAGACCTGGCTAACCTGTTCTCACTCATGTAGCCTGGGGTAGTCTTGAATTTATGGAAATCCCCCTGCCTCAGCTCTCTGAGTGCTGCACATAGGTGTGTGCCACTATGCCTGGCTCTTTCTAACCCATTTATGACCATACAGTAAAGAGAGCATATGAAGAGCATGGAGACATTAAGTGTCTTAGACGAGGTGTTTTGATAAGAACAGCTCGGGGTATTTATATCATACATCTAGTTTGAGATTCATTTAGTTGTATTTTTATCAGATGACTATTTTGTTTCTATTTCCCAATGAATTCAGAATTCCCTTCAGGGAAGAAAGGGGTTTTCACCTACTTCAAAACATTATTTCCTTGTGTATGAGTCAGAAGGTACTGAGATAGGGCCTCTGCAATTAATCCTTCCTTAATTCAAATAGCATCCCATTCTTTACATTCACTCAGCACCTTCGGTGAGCACCTACTATGTGCAAATCACTGGGGTCTATAGTAAATGGGCAAGCTTCCTAAGATAAGGCGTCTGATGACGTGAGCAAGAAACCAAACAAAAAATGTCAGATGAACATTAGTGCTAAGGTGCTGATGTGATGGGTAAAGGTGCTTGTCACTCAAGTCTGTCAGCCCCAATTTGATCCCTGGGGCCTACATGGTGGGAGCAGAGAAATGAATCCATGAGGATATTTTCTGGTCTTCTCTGTCTCTCTCTTTCTCTGTGTCACTCTCTGTCTCCCTGTCTCTGTCTCTGTCTCTCTGTCTCTGTCTCTCTCTGTCCCTCTCTCTCTCTCACACACACATACACACACACACACACACACACACCAGGGGGATTAACCTTTTTTTTAAAGTGATGCTGAGTTTAATTAAAATGAAAGGATATGCTGTGTTGTAACTGTGTTGCTATTTTGGAGAGGGTAGGGGGAGGTGACACTATATGACGTGAATGACAAGGAGGAAGTAGCCACCAGGTAGGGTGGTGGCGGTGCATCCCTGCAATGCTAGCATTCAGGATACTGAGGCAGAAGGATTGCTGTAAATTTGAGGTTAGTCAGGGCTTTAGAAAGATATGTCAAAAGAAAGAAAAAGAGAGAGAGAGAAGAAGGGAGGGAGGCAGATATGCTGGCCCTTTCACCCCCACCCTTACCAAGCTGCAAAGGTTCATCCCCACCCCTACTGTCTGGCTGACTGACTCTCCCTTTCCTAGGCCTTAAATGCCAACTTTTGGATCAGTGCTACCAAATTTGGAAAATTCCCAGCTCCTTCCTTGCTTCGTTTCCTCTCTGGCTGCCCAAACAGGATATAGACAATTTTATTTCATTCTCATGCAATGACAAGCCCTCCAGAACCCTCTTATAGATGGCACCAAACTCCTAAGGAGGTCATGAGATCCTTCTCCTTAGCTCAGAGTGTCTCCAAAATGTTAAAGTCCGTCCATTCCACCTCAGGCTTTGAGGTCTTCCAGGACTCTGTTTATAGGAATGTGAAAACAGGCACATTCCATTTCGCCCTTTGCTGGACAGCTATTGACAGCAAACAGAGTTCAGCTTAGCATTTGTGCCGTAAAACAGCAGAATACCAAGCAAATCAAGCTTTCTCACCCAGGACATCCACTCCCCAGAACGCGTACCCAAGATTTGATTGAATGTGTTGGGGGCGGGGGTGGGGGCGTGGCTCGTGTGTGCGTGGGGTGGGGGTTCTTGGGAAACCGTTGCAAAGCATCTGTTTCTTGAATTCTTTGTTATTTTGACAGCACTGGAGGCTTTTCCACAAGCCACTATCAAATCCACCCATCTTCAGTTCCTGTAAATATTATGTCTGCACTGAAGTATGTGAACTATTTCATAGCTGGAATACAAACCAGACTAGGGAAGCTTGCTAATGGAAACAGAGTAAGCAAAGCACTAACAGTAAAATGAGAGAAAATTCAGTAGCAAAGGGCTAGGGGGATTCGTGCTGAGGGAGGAGGGGAGCTCTCAAGCCTCAGATGGATTATACAAACCACACTTCATTATTTAAATCCAGTTGCAAATGTATGCTGACACATTCCTGGGGGCACTCGGGTGACTTTCATTACAGCAAGGACAAGAAGTCGCTCAGTTCCCAGAGAAGTCATTTCTATCATAGTTAGTATTGATGCTTCCAGGCAATGGAGACCCAGGGAAGCGGAGGCAGCATCTGGCTACTGTCAGGGTTCCTTGGAAATGAGAAGACTAGTCTAGGCAGCTGCTTCTGTGCAGGAGCTGAGGCCTGAATTGAGTTCAAGTGCACACTTGGGATGGAAAGAGTATCCCCTGTGTTTGTGGGGACAGTTGGGACATGGCCTGAAGAATTAATGTATGTTAGGCTACTGAATACGTTCACTTATTTTTTCTGTTGAGACTAAATCAATGTGAAATCCAGTATGGCTCAAACCCAACCATCCTGCCTCAGCCTCCTGAGTCCTAGCATCATAGGTACGTATCACCATCCTTGATTTAGGTACAACTCTTTATTTATTTTAAATGCTGGCATTATAGTTGTCAAAACCACAGGAAATTTTTGGTCTAAATATCACCCCCCCCCAAAAAAAAATATTCTCCTCTCTTTCTCTCCAGAGAAGTGCCCTGGTGACCTAAGTGAATTTGTTTCCCTAGGTATCTATCTACCAGGGAGAGTCTGATAAGGGAAACTCAGGCTTGTGGCCATTAATTATTCTTTTTTTAAAAAAAAAAAACTTTATTTATTTGCCTTGGTGTTTTGCCTGGAGCTGGAACTACAGACAGTTGTTAGCTGCCATGTGGGTGCTGGGAATCGAACCCGGGTCCTCTGGAAGAGCAGACGGTGCTCTTAACCACTGAGCCATCTCTCCAGCCCCGCCATTAATTATTCTTACATTACAGAGAAGGAAATGACAGCTTCATCTTCTAGATACACTTAACAATGCTTATAATAACACATATTTATAATTACACATGTTTATTTACAAAGAAATTGGTCTAATGTAAGAAATTAAGCTCCTCCAAGAGATGCTTGTAGTGTTTAGTTTGCTTGTTTGTTTTAGGGTACCTGGGGTTGAATCCAGAGCTTTTTACATATGCTTGACAAGACAAGCACTTCATTGAGTTACATCTATCATCGTGTGTGTGTGTGTGTGTGTGTGTGTGTGTGTGTGTGTCTTTGTGTGTGTCTGTATGTGTCTGTGTGTGTGTCTGTATGTGTATGTATCTGTGTGTGTGTGTGTGTGTGTGTGTGTGTGTTTGTGTGTATGTCAGGGTTGGGAAGTATTTTTTTCTGGTTTCAGTGAGTTCATATATAATCACAGAACATGTAAAGGGCTTCCACTTCTAAGAAAACTAGAAGCAGGGAAAATGTGTCGAGCTTTCTCAAGGTGCTGGTTAAACTGGCTTTGCCAGTTCCTGTGCTCTGTCCTAGAACACTGGATAGAAGAAGACAGACTCTGGGAACTCTGCCAGTCCCTGTTAACAGCTCCATCACATCTGGCTGGATCGTGGATAGTGCAATCAGTCATTCTACCTCCCCAAATTAGACCCTGAGTGTTTAGGTAAGCAGGACACAGTCCAAGCAACGACTGGACTCAATGAACGCAAATCAGTCTGCTCCCAAAGTGAAAATAATTCCAAGATAATTTTTCATAATATTGTGTTCCCGATGTTGTGGGAAAAAACTTTCCATGGGGAGATGCAACACCCATCTACTCACTCCAACTAGGGAACCCACAACTGATCAGAGTACAGATACCATCAAAGTCCAACTTGTTGAAACAATGGATTCTATTGGGGATACTTACAGGATTGTGGGTAAGGGGTTACTAATAGGAGCAGAAATGACTCAAAGACAGCCAAATCACTAAAACCCACCCCAGGGTGTGACCACTCAAAAAGTCTGGGCAACATGAAGCCCAATGTACAGCCTATAGGCACCTCAAAAGGTTGGAACGTGTCCTTTTCAAGTGACTCTGATCTAAATATCTTCCAGGCAGCTCAGATGGTTTCTGCTGCTTCCAGACCTGGTCTCAGAGTCTTCCTTGCAGCTCAGTTTGTCTGGGAGTCTTCTTGAAACTTCTGTTCTCCTGTTCTCAGAGGGATTCTCACCTTTATTGATTACTCTGGCAGGGAGGGGCCTAGTGAATCTGATCAGTTTCAGGAACTTCCTGTTTTAAGTTGTTAACCTTCCTGCTTAAAGAACTTCTCTTCAGGAAGGTATGATTCAATTTCGGAGGAAACTATATCCTTACAGTGAGAAAGTGTCCCAGTAGGATTATGTGACTCTCCTTTATTGGTGATTTGAATACACTAGCCCAAGTAATTGATTGGTTTTGTTTTGAGATAGAGTCTCACTGTGTCTCCCAGACTGAGTTCAAACTCACAGAAATCCATTTCTCTCATCTTCCTAGTGCTGGGAAGAAAGTTGCATACCACTATACCCCTCTAAGAAGTTTGGGTTATTTATTTGTTTATATTTTGAGACAAGGTCTCACTCTCAGAGTCACCTGGAATTCACGGCAATCCTACTGCTTTAGCTTCCTCAGTGCTGGGATTCCAGGTCTGTGCCACCATGCAAGGTTATACACAATTCTTGAGTGAAAAGTTCAGTGTGTTTGCTTCTCAACCGTGGTAACCCCATGGACATCAAAGTAGAGGCATCAAAAGAAAGACAGAAAAAAAAGACAAAGTGGGAGTGCTCACTGAGCTGCACATATTTGACCTTGAAAAGCTGTTCTTTAACATAGGTTATGACATGATTGTTTTCATTTCTTGAGACAGGGTCTCATATACCTCAGAATGGCTCAAACTCATCATGTAACTGAGGATGACCTTGAATTTCTGATCTTACTGCCTTCATATTTTGAACACTGAGATTATAGGTGTGCACCACCACATCCAGTTTATGCAGTATTGGGGATCGAATCTATACTACCTAAGCATCTACCAACTGAGTTACAAGGCCAGATCCTGGCTGTGAACTCTTGCAAAATATTATTAAACCTGAAAATCATTCTGAGTTGTGGTTTCAACAGCCTCTGTAACAACTACTAGTGTGAACTCATATCAGATCTGCGAGGTAAGCAGGGCTGACCTCAACATATCCACTTTTATATCTGAGGAAAGTCCAGGAGAAGCATGAGCAGTGGGTCACCTTGTATCCTGTATGGAATGTGAAAGAGGTTCAGGATGCGCGTAAGTTTGAGGTCAAGCTGATCACTCTTTCTCCACACCCTGGCTTTGGACAAAACCTTTGCTCTGGAAATCTGGTGGGTAGAGGCTCCTCCACTCAGCACTGGAACAGAGATGGGGAGAGTGTGCCCGATTATAAGAACCAGCAGTTGATATATCCACATTGCCAACACAGAGTCACTCTATCCATTGGTCCCTCTTCAGTCAAAGCAAACAGAGGGAGTGTCCAGGTCGCATGTTACAGACAAGGAAATACACTGGGGAAAATTAATTGCCCTGCGGTTTAAAAAGTCAGCAACATGGAAGATCATCGTGATCCTTTTGTTGAATTGGATCAGAAAAAGGAAGAAGGGGGAGGGGGAAGAGGAGGAGGAAGAGGAGGAGGAGGAAAGAAGAAAAAAGAAAGAGTGAATGAATGAAAGCAATCAGGGGGGAAGTCCTGCTCTTTCAGAGGTCTCATTTGTACATACCCTCACACAGACACACAACAACAACCAAATCTTAAAAAAAAAAAATTGGCACAACCAAAATACAGGATGGGAAGAGAGAATTCATATCAGTGTGTGTGTGTGTGCTCCTCATAATACCATTAACCCTAACCCTAACCCATTAAGCCATAATCAGTTTAGGATTTCTGGAAGCAAAGGCTCTTTAAGCCATATACCATGTCCCATGTCATGTTGGGTGTACCAAAAAGAGAACTAAAACATGGATGCTTTATTGTAATGGATAACCTTGGACAGGGGGGGTCATAAGTGTGGTTCTTGTGCTAGAGTTAAATCCGTGCACTTAGAGGCCATCTCTGAAACCCACCTCCTCTCTTTCTCATCCAACACTGAGAACTTCATCTCTTCAGACCATCTCCAGCAATGTAAACAGCATCCTTTACCCTTCTTTCGGTATAACCTAGATATTTTGTCTCTTAGAAACCAAGACACTCTAAATTCCTGGAAATGTAGATAGAAACAATAGTGTTAAAAAGCAATGTATGATGGGCTAGAAATGACTTTATATGAGACTTTCAAATACCCCCTGGAAGTGTCAAGACAGAAGGGAGACTTGCCGGGCAGTTTAATACATTTACTGGGTAAATAGTAGAAGCCTGTAGTTCCTGACTTAATGAATGAAGTTCATTATGATAAAGAGTTATGCCCTTTGGCCCTATTTGCATTAAGCAAGCTCCTAATTTCATTTAATTTCACTCACATCTCTGAAGGGAATGAGGCGGCAGGCCAAGAAGGGAGCAAGGGAAATTAGCAAAGATATTCACCAAAGCAGATAAGGGAGAAAGGAAGGAGGTAGGCTAAGATTGGAGCAGAAAGAGCTGGTCTTTTTCTTATCAACCCAAGACCAGGGCAGCCATTTTACTTTGTTTTTAACTTGAGGTTTATGTCAGTCTCTCTCTCTGGGGTTTGAAAGCATGTTATCAGGTCATCAAAATGCTTTATGAAACATCTCAGACTTGTATGTGCATGAGCTGGTGAAGGTGGATTCTATTTGACTCTGAACTAAAGATTTTAAGGTTGTTTTTTTTTTTTTTTTTTTAAAGTGGGACTTGACTGAAAGCCCTGAGGGGAGATTATTATCTCTAGACAGATGCTAACTTGGTTTCACTGATGGGAGTCCAGGGTAAGGTTAAAACTGTTCCTGGGGCTGGGAATGTACGGCTCTGGTGGAGAGCTTACCTGCCATGTGCGGGGGCCCTGGGCTCTGGCTTCAATCCTCAGTGAGGGAGGCAGGTGAAAAAGTTTCTATAGATATTATTTATGCTTTGGGATGTTAACGCCATCAGTTTGGCAGTATTATTTATCAAAAAAAAAAAAAAACAAAACAAACAAAAAAAAAAACCTACCTGGCATTCTAATATGTTAAAAGTGACTCTTTGTACCTCTTCAGTTTGGTTTTAGTTCATTTGGAGAAATCAAGTGTAACATTACCCCATCCCACCCGCACTGTTGCTTTTGACTTCAACCTAACAAAGAGAAAAGAATGAGTGCTTAACCAGAAGTAGCCACCCAAGGTCATTTGGGATTCTTTGATGTACGCCGGCTACAAGAAATCTGGGCATCTCTTGGTGGAAATGTGGATAAATGATGTCATTGCACAGAATTAGGACCAGACGGAGGAAATGGAGCCAGATCCTGCAGCGGGTAGCACCGTATCCAGGAATTGGGTATGAAAGGCCCCCGACTGCTCTTGAGAGCATGAAAAGCGTTAACTGGGAAGCCAATCCATTTCTGGGACTTGGCTGAAAAAGTAATGGCATTGCTGAGCGGTGCTGCGGGCGGGGAGCCGACGTTCTGACACTAAAATACTGAGCTGTAGCAGATGCTGGGCACGAGAAACACGACTCCCACAGGCGACTTGGTGACTGTGGAGCAATGTTGTCTGTGTGGCTGTAATCAGTAGGAGCAGAGCTGCACGTTGAGCACGTTTTCTCCTGGATCTCATCCTTGGCGACGGATCCAGACCGCAGCCTCCAAGATCTGTTACAGAAATAAACAGCTGGGAGACAACAACCAAAACAGCAACACGGCAGAGCCGGCGGGTGCTGAAGCTCCACCCCTGCACACCTCGGACCAATCAAAAGCCTGTTGCCGGGGTTCTGTGTTGGGCCGCCTGACGTTTCCATGGAGACCGAAGAACATTACTCACTAAACACTGGTGGCGTTGACGTCTATGCATTATATCCATGGAGACAACAGAGTAAACGTCATCCCTCCCTCCTCCCCGCCTCCCCGCCTTCCTTTTGCGCCAGTGGCCGAGGGAGCGTCGGGGTCACGTGTTGCCAGCCGGGCGGTAGGCACGGTGGGCGGGGCCTGTTGTCATGACTTCAGAGACTGCTGTTGTTGTTTGGAGCTGTAATTAGAAAGTGCTGAGGCGGCAGTGGAGCCAGAACAGATTCTGGAACAGCGTCTACCGCCCCCGGGCCAGCGAGGGTTCCCCAGCCCTGGGAAAGCCAAGACACCCCCTAGGCTGTCCCGGCACGCCTCAGCCTCAGGTCCCGAGCCAAGATTTGTCTATGAGCCTGGGACTCCAGACTGAGGCCAACCCTAGACCACTCCCTCCACCCTCAGTGGGCCATAATTTTGTCTGGGTGACCTTCCTAACCACTTCTCCTCAGACAGTAGACCACAGACCAGCCACTAACCAAGCTACCTTGCCCAGGAGACTGGAATCAAACCCAGATTAGAAAACTCTCACTGTGGGAGCCAAACTCAGAGTCAAAGAAAATCAGAAGAGGAAAAGTTTAAATTTGTCTTTCATGCAGCACAACTCGAGGCATTCGGTCAACAGAACTTTGGTGAAGACTTGAAGGGATGCCTAAATGACCCCACTCATAGGGGAAGAGAACTCAGAAGTCTCTGAGGTCTGTGATTTGCAAACGTGAGGAAGTCCTGAAACATTTAGGTCAGCAACCAAAGTTTAATTCTGTCTTAATTCTTAAGACAAGGCAGCCAAACATGAGGAATTTATTTGTGTGCTGCCTCTTGCTAGATTTTCTTCCCTTGGCTCAGCTCTGGAAACAGTTACATAGAGGATGCATCAACAAGGAAGAGATAGCAGGGAATGGAGAGAACCACCTTAAGGCAACTACCCTACACAGAATGTAAATTCTGGGTGATAAAACTTGGCTGAAGGGCTCAGGACTCCAAATAATCACAATCTGGGGAGCCAAAAGAGAGATTAGTCATTGGAATGAAAAACAATCACTGTAGGGCATGGGGTTCATTCCTGTAACAGCACATAAGAAAGAACTGTAACAGGACCATTTCCAGTTCCCAGGCACCCTGGCAAGACTCAAATTCAAAACAACAACAAAAATGCCAGCCATCGGGTGAGCAAGTCAGAGTCTGTGTTAGAGGCCAAGACATCTAGGAGTTCATGAAGATAAATGGCATTTGGAGTTGGCCTGGTATCCTTCCATTTCTCCAACATGTATCACACTCCATTTTTCAGATCTGACCAATCAGCACCTCAGGCTTTCCTATTACTCCAGAATGTCCTTCACTGGGTGTCCATTAGACATTGTACCACCAGTCCACCAAGGGTACCCATTCCCTCATAGCATTCCTTTGCTCCACCCTCTGACCCACCTATTACTCACTTCCTCAACACCTTCTCTGAGCAGCTCTCCTTCCCTTCCTACTTACTCTTCAGGGCTCTGCTCACCACCAGCACGCTCTGAGAGCCCTTGTCCTATCTACCCATATCCATCAGTAAATAAAAATAAATAAATAAAATCTCCACTTTAATAGGCTCCTGCAGCAATTTGGAACCCCTTCCCAGTATCAGAGAAGGAAACTGGTAAGTGGGGTCTGTCTGCACATACAACCCCTAGATAATAGTTAAGATACAGATATGTGGGTACTGTTCATTAGAGGACCCTAGGCAAGGCAGCAACTGCCCGTTATGCTGATGCTTTAGAGATGCAATGCTTATTTCCACTTTATCCAGTCAACCGATAACCAGGCTAGATCTCCCTGAGCATCATTCACCACCCCCACTCAAATATTTCATCTCGAACATGAGGCAGAACCTCAGTCTCATGTCTGTGGAAAGGCCTGCCTTGTGGGTAAATTAGATCGAATCAACCCTGGGCTTGGAAAGGAAGGGTTTGTGTTTTGTTTCATGTGGAAGAGGGTTGATGAGATTCCCTAGCAGGGGACAAAATAACCCATCTTGCCACTTACAAAGAAATGGAGAAGCAATCCTTAATATCAAGCTAAGAAGCTCACGGCTAAGTTAGAAAGACACTTTCCTTTACTGAGTGATTCTCTCTCCAGAGCTCTCTTGTGATTCTTCATGCCAATCAAGGCCTCAGCAAGTCATTGACAGAAAGGGGGGAGGAAGGATAAAGGAAGGGTGATATACCTAGTATTTCCATGTAATAGGACAGTATATTCTCCCAACGTCTCATTCTATCCTTCCAACACCCCTGAGAACTAGACTCCTGAAGAAACTGAGGTACAGGTAGTTAAACAACATGCCAAGGACGAAGTATCTACAAAGCACCAGGTTCCCCAGCCAGATATTCCTTTTCCCACACTCCCTTGTCACCATGCAGTGGAAGACCAAGAAAACTTCCTCCTGGATTATTCTATGGGAGTTCCTTTCCACAGGGACGCTCCAATCACTTCCCCAAACTTACTGAACCGAAAGGATTTCAAGTGCCTAAAGGTGGGGAATGGGCTGGGGGCCGGGGTGGAAGGTGTTGAAGATCATTTGTGAGATTTGCTAGACTATCTAGAAAGGTGCTGACATCAGGAAGTAAGAAGGAGGATCCATCTTTGTCTCTTAGAGGCTAACCTACATTTCCTCCTTGGCTCGGTATCCAAGAAGTCAAACAGAGACATGCCCCAGAGCACACAGCAGAAAGGTTTGGGCAGTTTGAGGAGTCGGACCTGCTTTGGGCTAGCGAGGGCACTAGCTGAGTTCAGGGCTACCTGGAGCAACCTCCTCTCATTTATCTGAGGCTGTCATTCAGGACTGGCCCCTCCTCCTTCTCTCCATGCCTGACCCTGTGGAGAAGCACGTCCAGCACGAATGCCTCCCAACCTCACATGCCTTTAGGATTTGAAAGCATTTGAAGAGTTCTCTCCTGACAACCTGTGTTTATCGAGTGGGTCGGATGAGAAAGGCATTTGCTAGCGATCCAGAGCTCCGAGGAACGGGAGACCCTTGTCCTCCGGTGCCTTGGCAAGCAGCTCTGTGAGCAAGGCGTGTAGGTGGCAGTAAGTACAGACAAACTGCAGGGTTTCTCGCTGGACAGGAATGCCCAAGGGCCACACCTTCTTCAGCCCTCAGAGTACTTCTCAAGTCTGGACCTGTGATGGGGGTGGCAGTGCCAGGGAGTGGGTTGTCCGGTGTCTGGCTCCAACAACCGGTTTATTGTGATGATTCTATTTGTGTTCCCAGTGTTCTGTTTGACTTGGCAGCGGGGAGGGAGAGGGCAGGAGGTTCACCACAGTTTGTACTGGGTGGTTTCTGCAGCCACACCCAGGCATTGAAGCAGGTCCAGGCGCTGATGCTGGGGATGCCTTTCCTGGGGGCCCTCCTGTGCAAAGGCAAGGTGTGGGAAGTATTTCCTTTTTCTAGGCTAGTTAGGCGTGGCTGGCATTTCACCTATTCCTGTATTACTAACATCACCCAGATTCAGGTCAAAGGGCAGCTACATTCATGATGATCTGAGATCCGGGATTAGGGAATGAATGGTCAAATTTATTTGGCCTAGATTATCTTATATTATTACCTAGGGGCACTTTAGTTCTTGCTTCAAAAATAACAACAAAAAGTCCACAAAGTGGCACACTTATAATCACAGCAATGGGAAAGAGGCTGAGGCAGGGAGATCATGACAGGTTCAAGGCCAGCCTGGGCTTCCTGACACATTGTCAAAAAATCCAAAAAATCTAACATCTGACATTTGTACTCATTTTTGGGAGACTCTTGTCCCCAAAAGTGAAATATGGGCTCAGCATATATTTTTTTAAGGATTTCTTTCTTAATTTGATGTGTTATTAGTGTTTTTGCCTTCATGTATGTCCATGTGAAGGTGTCAGATCTACTGGAACTGAGTTACAGACAGTTGTGAGCTGCTGTGTGGTTGCTGGGAATTGAACTCAGGCCCTCTGGAAGAGCAGCCAGTGCTCTTAACAGCTGAGCATTATTTCTCCAGCCCTGGCATATACTTTTTTTTCAGACAATTTAAAGGAAGCAATTTTCAAAGTCAACCAGACTGAAGGTTTAACTTCCTTATTTATGAGAGGCTCTGTTCAGAATAGAAATCTCTGGCTTATGGGAAAACAACAGCCCCTGTTTAAACTTATATACCTTATCCCAGGCACAGGTCTTTTGTTTGTTGTTGCTATCTGTTTTTGTGTGTATTTTGGATTTTAGAGACAAGGTTTTTAGCTCAGGATGACCTCAAACTCACTGTGTAGCCAAAGATGTTAAAGTTTTGATCTGTCTCCCTCTGCCTCCCAAGTGCATCTTCCAGACATAAACCACTAGTCCCAAGTAACCAGGTAGGGTTCTAAGTATTTTTTATAAAACTTTATTGGCATTCCTAAACAACCTGCAGAGATGAGTATTTGAATGTAGATGACATCATCACATTGTACAGATGAGAAATGGAGACTGGGAAATCAGGGGAATTGTCAGACATTACACAGTTTCAGTGCAATGGTAGATGCCTTGGTTGGACAGAAGGTATCTAGTCCTGGGATCCATAGCATTACTGCTGGTGTTCCTGCAGGGCCATATTATTCTAGGATAGACAGATAGACACAACCATTATTCCCCTACTATCTCATACTCACAATTCATTTCTCAGGCTCTTTGGTCAGTTGCAGAAAGAATCTTTTGCTATGAGTCCTGAGGTAGCCTTTCTGGAAGTCAAGGATTTCCCAGCTGAGGATGAAAGTCACGATCACCAGGTGGACAAAAGAAACTTCAGAAGGACACCAGCTTAAAATGAGCTATTCACCTGGGTCAAGCAGGAACAAAACCAGCACAATGACACTCAGGCCTGTCATGAATGAGCATTCTGCCCAAGATGTGGGTGTGTAAGTCTCAAGGGCTCCTTTACATGCTATAGACAGGCAGAGCCAGGTTGCCAGTGCCTGGTGTGACCCAGCATGCTGAGCTGTTGAGATTGCAGGGAGCTCTTCCCCGAAGAAAGTGCCCCTGACTTAGACAGCTAGGTGATGAAACCATTTCCTTTCCAAGAGCGGTCTGGCAGGGCTACAGGCTTTGTTCCTGAGGCCACTCCCTACCCGGATGTGAGAATATGTATCGTGGGTTTGAGACAGTTAGAATCTCCTCAAAGAGAGACAAAAGGTAGATAATTATGTCACCTACGTTAATAGAGTCCTTGGAGGTGGCTAGTGTAGATTCTTCATAATTAATTGAACTTAATTCTAAAATAATCAATGAAGTGTGTTTGATTATAATCCCTCTTTCTGGTGATGAAATAGAGACAAAGAATGTAACCTTCAAAGTCAACACAAGCAAGGCTGAGGTCCAAACTCACTTTGAATTTCCTGGAGTGTGCTCAACTTCCTTCAGAGTCGGGGAAGATGATGTAGGACTCAGGGAGAGTTTGCTAACATTTCCATACTGATTTAAGGATTTAAGGCCTTAAAATCCAGGTTGGGGATCCTTAGGACCCATGCCTCCAAAATGTCATCTGATAGGCACCCAAACTCCCAGTGACCCATCTACAAGTTCTTGAGTTAGAGAGGTTTCAGTAATTCCACAGTCTGCTAGAAGTCTCAGAATCAATGAAACAGTGCAAAGAACCCCATAGGCCCCCAAGCCCAGGGATTGGTCTCATCTACAATTAAAGTGAGTCTTCCCCCATTAACAGTCAAGATACTCTCTCACAAATTCCTGATTCAGAGTGATTATAGATTCTGTCAAGGTGATGATACTAACCATTGCACCACAGCACCTTCTTTTGAGGACTGATAGGTACATCCACAGAGGCCAGGTATCAGCACTGTGGTGGTGGCTTGTACCACCTTTGGTTCTTTCTCGATTATGCAAAGGTGAGTTTTTACCTACTAGGCTTGAGTTTATGGTCACTCTTCCTCTGCTTGTCATCATCTCAAATTAGTCCTTTCCAAAGAGACCTAGCAACAGTGGACTCATTCCGTTAGGTGTGTGTGGTGGTGGTGGGGTGTTGGAGAATTCCTCATGGCCAGTTTTCCTCATAATTTGAATATATGTCAATGTGAGGAGGCAGCCTTTTAACAGCTACTGAGAAATCATGTCAATACCTCCGGATAGAGTCTCTCTGTTGGGCATAGAGGTGAGGTTGAAAGTCATGAACCCTAAAATAATTATTGGGTAACAGCTTGGTAGGAGATTACAGGCACAAAATAAACAACCTTTAAAAAATATGCATTCCTTGGCTGGCTTCACCCTAGCCACTCTCACCACCTTTTCTTAGATTTCCAACTCAGCCTGAGGGCTGAGAGCATCCTCATAGATTTAACATCCATTGCTTGTAACATAAGCGCCATTCAAATCCACATGCCTGCTAAATCTGAGTTGATGATGATCCAGCCGAGGATAGAAAAGTGAGCAGCTTCATGGGCGAGTTCCTGCCACAAAGGAGAGACAAGGTGAAAGGCTGTTTTTATCTCAAATCTGAACAGAGGAATAGATTTCCTGTGAAGTCTTATGAGAAAAAGAAGAAGAAGAAAAAAAAATGTGGTTTGACTCCATTGCATGAAGTAACTTACAATGGGTTCTACCCTGTCGGAGAACTTCAAAGACCGAAGCGGCATATTTGTGGTTTGCTTGTGTTATCCGATTCTGGGGCTGACACATGTTGCTTTTAGTTCACAGCTATAGTTTCCAGTCCTCTGGGCTCTTACGTTATGGTTTCAGTGTGGTCACATTCGTCTCTCCACTGTTCAGCTACAGGGAGACCCCCCCCCATAAACAGACCATAGTAAAAGCAGTAGCTGCCAAGGAGACACAGCTTTATATCATTTTATTGATTCACAGATTGGGAAACCAAGGCTTAGTACAAGTGAAATAAGTGACCCATAGGGTCACATAGGTAGAAAGGTGGCTGCTGCAATCAAGAGTTTCTTTGCCAAATTATGATATATATATATATATATGTGTGTGTATGTGTGTGTGTGTATATATATATATATACTTTCTTCATTTTACATTCTCTTTGTGCTGTGACTTGACCCTTTTCCACTGGATACCTACCTCAGATATTACCTGCATCCTGCCCATCCCTTACACACACACACACACACACACACACAAAGTCTCATTGTTTTGCTTTTATAACCATTGTAGCCTAGAATAGTCAGTAAATTGCCCTTCTGAAAAAAAAAAAAAAGATTATTTTTTTGAGGCAAGGTCTCAAGTGCCTTTAGGCTGACCTCAAAGTTAACAGGTAGCTAAGGGTGGTCTTGAATTCTTGACCCTCTTGCTCCCACCTCCAAAGTGGTGGACCTATGGTCATATGCCACCATACCTGGGAAAAGCACTCTGAATTTTGCCTGGACCGCTGACCTTGGTCCTACTATTAGGCAGCATCTTGTACTGTGTTCAAACACTTTACTGTATAGACTGCCTTCCTAACTAAACAACAATCTCTAGGAGTCTAGGGCAGCTTCTCATCCCTCTTTGTGTCTCCCTAGCCTCAGCCTCCAATCATGCACACAGTAGGGGTTCATTAAGAATCTGGATAGGGCTGGAGAGATGGCTCAGCAGTTAAGAGCACTGACTGTTCTTCTGGAGGACCTGAGTTTGATTCCCAGCATCCACATGGCAGCTAACAACTGTCTGTAATTCCAAGATCTGACACCCTTACATAGTTATACATGCAGGTAAGACACCAATTCATACACAGTTATACATGCAGGCGAAACACCAAGTCACATAAAATAAAAATAAATATTTTTTTAAACAAACAACACTGACAAAAAGCATCTTGTCAAAAAAAAAAAAAGAAAAGAAAAAAAGAAAGGTTATTTCATCTAACACTTCCAGTCCATCACAGAGGGAACTCAAAGCAGGAAGCAAAGGAATGTTGCTTAGTGGTTGAATCATACTCAGATAGCTTTATTATACAGCCTAGAAGCACACGCACAGGAAAACGGTATTGCCCACTGTGAGCTGGGGCCTCTTGCATCAGTTAACATCAAGATAGCCCCCCCTCACCGCCCCCCTAGCCAATTCCTCAACTGAGGCTCTCACGTCAGATAACTGTAAACTATGTCAATCTGACAATTAAAAGTAACTAGAACAGCTGAGCAAATTACCAAAGCACCTCCATGCCCCTGTTCCCTCATGTATAAAACAGATGGGCTGCTTGGAGAGGTTGTGCTAGAATTCTAGACAATCCCTGAGACAGGATGGCTACCGCAACTATCATCATCCTTTTAGTGCATTCTAACCCTTGTGGCATACGGTTTCACAAACTCAGAAAAATGGACACAAGTCTCACAGGTGTGGAGTGGAAAATTGCTGCCTGAATTGATGATGGCAACAGCAACAGGCAATCCCGGGGCCTTCTGTGGATTGCTATCTGCTAAGTCTCAGGTTCTGTTTTGATTTGCTTGTGGCCAACTCGGAACCCCCGTGGTGTCTTCCTATGGAACTCTTATGTACAGTTGCTTCTTGCAGGGGAGTGGGGGCAGCTTTTCCTTTCTTTATTAAGAAAAGGAAACAGGAAATTAAATGTAAAACCCTCCAACGGTTAGAGTCACACCAAAGTTGTGAATTTAACCACACCCCCGCCAGGAAATGAAAGTACAGTTCTCACGGTAATGTTCCTTGTCTTTCATGGCCCACTCAGTGTTTTTCAGATTTGAATTACATAGTGGAGATAAAAGAACTGAACTTTGGGCAGGAGGGCTATCACTGTGACTGAGTACAGACTTAGACCTCTATAAAAGGAGAAGGGCTTTTCCTTTGTACTCTATCTATATAGGTCTTTTAAATGTCACCTACGGGGGGTGGGGAGGGGAGACACAGTAGATTCTGACCCATTGATGTGTGTGTGTTTGTTTTGGCTCATGTAGTGTGTTTTAAAATCATCCGGTGTTTGACAACAGAGATTGCATGCACATGCACTCGAACACTTGGAGTCTGGATTCATGGACACTGTGAGGGGAAAGCAGCTGCCGAAGAGTCATGCATGCAGGTCTGGTGCAGAAACCTACATATTCCTTTGTGTTATCCGCCTGAACTCAAGAGTGTTTGAGATTTAAGGCTTTTATCTTGTGTAAGTGGGTGGCAGACACAAATCTGCCCTCCCCAGGACACAGGTCAAGGCTCCTGACACCCCAAGTCTATCTCCTCCGCTCTTCATTTTGACTTAGCCTCTCCTCAGTGATTTCCTTCTTTCAGGCCATTCATTAGCCTGCTTCCCAAAGGACAACAGTGGGTACATTTTCCCAGCCTGGGCAGAAGGAAAACCTGTCATTTTCTTTGTTGTTGCTTTAAATTTTAATTATTTATTCATCGTGTATGTGACATGCATGTGAAAATCAAAGAACTTGTAAGAGGTGTTTCTCTCTTTCCACCACGTGGATCTTGGGAATTAATCTCAGATGCCAGGCTTGCTAACAGTGACGGCATCTTTACCTGTTGAGCCATGTTGCTGGCCGTTGTTTGTTTATTTACCTTTTTAAAAGATTATTTATTTTAATTTATTTGTGTGAGTATTTGACCTGTATGTATATACATCATACACACACACACACATACACACACACACATACACACACACACATACACACACACACACACACACACACATGAAAACACATCACTTGTGAGCTTGGTGTCCACAGATGTCAGAAGAGTGCTTTAAATCCCCTGGAAGTGGAGTTACAGTTAATCATGTGAGCCTCCCTATGGGTGCTCATAATTTAACTTGGGCCCCGGGCAAGGACAAGAAGTGCTCTTAACCGCTCCCCAGAGACTCACTTGGTTATGCCGTCAAAGGTCTTCCTGTGTTGCCCAGGCTTGAACTCTTCATCCTCCTGGGTGCTGGGATTAAGGGTATTTGCCATCATGTCTGGCTGTATTCGACCTCTTATTTTATCACCCAACACATTCATGCTTCTTTTGCATTCTCCGCAGGGAATCAGTCATTTTCTCCTTACTCTCTGTATTCAGTCAAAGTGACTCTATGGGCCACCTTCTTAGTACATATTTAATAAAGATATGGCCAATCAGATCCTTGTCTAATTGTCCAGCTGCAGTGATTGGTTTAGCTATGGGCCTATGACCCCGCCGTAACCTTTGAAAGGAGTGCAGAGAGGGGAGTTGGTGCTGTTATTACACTAGTCACTAAGAGGAGGAGACACGATTGCTTCAGCTTGCCCGGGAGACTTGCTGAGAGATATGAAGGAACAGGCCCTCGACCCCCTTATGGAGCATAGTGCTTTGATGCAGGCTGCCCTGAACTATTCAGTTCCAGGAGGTGCTTCTTAGAGAAATTAGGCTGACCCTCTTCGGATCTCCTACCCAAAGTCACCCTGTGAACCAGACCGAGGTGGAAGACTAAACAGGATACACTTATGTGCCTCTTTAATTTCAACCTCTGAAGAGCCCAAAGACATGTTTGTTGTTGCTTTTTTCCTTTTCCAATTATAAAACTTATTCCCCTTTTAATTGCAATAATAAAAAGACCAAATCATACAAATTAAAAGGATAAAGTTCCCCCTTTCCTCTTCATACCACTCTCTAAAAGTAATAAAGTAACTATAGCTACTAATAATATTGTTTTAAAAATTACCACTTCTGCAAAAATACAAAATTGCCACTTAGGTTTGCACAGAGTTTACTGTGTTCCAATGCCATCCTGAGCACCTGTCTGTATTATCTCACTCAGGCTTTGCAATGGCCTGCACTGAGTATTTGCAGTCTACACAGAAAGAATGTATGGCATAGAAAGAGTCAAGTTGCAGGGCTGGAGAGATGGCTCAGAGGTTAAGAGCACCGATTGTTCTTCCAGAGGTCCTGAGTTCAATTCCCAGCAACCACATGGTGGCTCACAACTATCTATAATGACACATCGGGTACCCTCTTCTGTATATTATATGCATAATAACTAAATAAAATAATAAATAAATAGATAAATAAATCTTTAACAAAAAAAAGAGTCAAGTTGCAGTACTAACAGAATTAAAAAAATCTGACTTCAGAGCCCAGATTCGAAGTCACTGAGTTACGGTAAATGGTTATCTATTTAGTCATAGATGCACATTTGCACATTTAACTAAACCACTGTGGGTTGACACAGTTATCTCTCATCTGACCATTACCTTTGACATCACTCCATATCACTTTCTAGACAAGACAGTCAAGCTCTTGCTGGGTGAAGTGGCTCATGCCTATAGTCTGATATGCAGAAGGTAGAGGCAGGAAGACCAGGAGTTCTGGGCTAGCCTTAGCTATATAGTAAGTCTGAGGTTGGTCTGGACCTCATGAGACCCTGTCTCAGTACCTTCTACACCACACCAACCACTGGAAAAAACAAAAACAAACAAACAAAAAAACCCGAGCTCTTGTCAGAAAAACATTTGTGGTCACAGGGATGACAAGCCACTCACCTGGTGACCAAGCCACGTCCAGACTTCTAGAAAATGATAGTAGTCCTCAGAGGTATGGACAATGGGTGACATCAGCTTTAGGGTATTGCTGAGCTCTAAGCCCATTGGACATTGGTTGAAGGTGTCCACCTATCATCTCTTGATACATAGGAGAGGGACTATGTTTAAGGTCAATTTGTATTTCCAGAGCCTAATGTGGCTTTCCTGGATCAGACTAAGTGTTCAAGAATGTTCACTGAGCAAGAGCATATAGGGAATACTTACCGGATGCTTTAGGGCAAGGCGCCTAGAAGTGAGAGTCATCCTGAGTGCCTCGCAGAGATGCTGTGAAGCCTTGAGGATGACATGGCTGACCTGGATTAATAAGCATTCATTCTCAGTGATGCCATGCTGACGTTCATACAGGATTTCCACACAGCTGCTCTCACTCTGCCACACTGGGGCAGAACCCACACCTTGCATACCAACAGCTAGTTTGTTTTTGTTTATGGCATATTGACTACTACAAAGGCATTATAGAACGATGGCTATCAATTTGGGATCCCAAGTCTCTTCGTTCAAATCTTGGCTTTGTCAATCACTAAATCTGTGGCCTTAGGCATGTTATTTACCCTCACAGCGGCTTCATTTGCCCACCAGTAAAATGGGCATATTTACCCAGCAAAGGGTTACCTAGGAAAGCTGTGAAGTTTGTCTGAAATGATAGATGTAGAACATTAAAAAAAATTTAGTATGCCAGCAAGTATCATTCTGTAAAGAGCCAAGTTATTGTCTTCCTTCCTGTCTTTCTTTCCTTTTTTTTTTTTTTTTTTTTTTTTCTTTTTCTGAGAAGGGTCTCTCTGAAAGGATCAGATAGCAAGGTATGGTAGTTAACAGGTAAACAGATTTTGTGAGTTTGAGCCAGCCTGGTCTACATAGCAAATTGTGGGCCAGCTGAGTCTACATAGTAAGAATTTGTCTTTAAAAAACAAACAAGCAAACAAACAACAAGATTACACTGTCCATTATGGGAGAATATACCTTAAAAATCCCAGAACCCAGGAGTTCAAAGCCAGTGTTGGATACATAGCAAGTTCAAAGCCAGTAACTTGAGACCCTGTCCACCCAAACAAAATAGACACATAAATTTTTAAAAAATCAGTAAATGATAACACAAAGTCCTGTACTGGCTTTTACCTACTGTGCCCTACAAAGTCAAGGGACTGCTGATTTTGCAATAGTACACGCGTTGAGCACAGAATTTATTGTTTTAACTTGCTCCCATTCCTGGATGGTGTTCCAATCCATTTTTAGTTTCTTGGCAGTTAAAGTGCATGCCTTTCTGGGTGATGGTAACAGTGCCTAATACACTTAATCCCTTAATCCCCTTCAATTCTGTGTCCCAAGCCTCTCTCTGCCTCGTGGTCCTCGTCATCTGCGGGATCTTCTCTCTTTCCCCTAAGTGGCCCGCAGCGTCATCTCATTCAAGGGGAGCTGTCCCAGCCCCTGCAGCTGCTGTAGGTCATTGACTAGAATAACAGTCCTCCTCAGTCTCCTCTCCCGAAAGCTCTAGATCACACAGGCTGTTCTCTTTCCCACTCTGTCAAAGCAACATGGCTGTCAATTATAAGCCTAGAAAGGAACTATTTTAAAACTTTGAAAATTTCACGCAAATGCCAATTATATGCCTACCCTTCTCATAGCCAGTTTACTCCTGGGTTACTGTTGCTATGATTCTATTATCATGGTACCCCTGAGTTCAAGAGCAAAGGGTTTAGAATAATATTTGTGTGTGTGTGTGTGTATGTGTGTGTACACACACACATTGATGATAAGCCATCACAAAATTATTTCCAGAACTATATCAGAGGTTAAATTAAATGGCCTAAATTAAATAGTGCATTTAAACCTGATTTGTAGTTGAGAGCTTCCTCTGGTTCTCCCTCTCTGTCTCTCTCTGTCTCTCTGTCTCTCTCTCTCTTCAGAAGTACATGTGGCTACCCCTAGAATTGCTGAGATCTCTGACCCCTGGTTTGGTTCAATTGGGTCAGGCACTGGGTGCCTCACACTTTCTCCTGTGCCTCAGTCTCTGAGGCCAACCTCATTAGGGTTGTGACCTGGGCAGAGGTGGCAGCCAGTGAGGAAGATATGACATATGACGTTCTCACCACCCACACTTACCATGTAATAGGGCTTAAACCCAGAACCACACTCATGCTAGGCACGTTCTACCACTGAGCTTCACCACTACCCCACCCAATGCACACCTTTACTTTTGATTTTGAGACAGTCTTGCCAAGCCTTACATTTGCAATCCCCCTGCTTCAGCTCCTTAGATCACAGACATGCATCACCAAGTTCCACTGGCTGTAAGTTCTGATGAGCATGGTAGAGTCACAGCTGGCTCTACCATGGTGGGACTGGAGTATGGCACGGTGTGGGGAGGGGCGGTGTCTGGCATTCTCTGGGAAGGATGCTGAGGTCCATGTGTATACTCTACTCCCCAAAATGGCTTGGAATGGGGTACAGAAAAGACAGATACTGACTGGTGACGTGGATCATCTTACTAGGCATCTAGCCTGTGTGATGTATCAAAGGGCCAGATCTGCTTTGTCCCTCTGTTTAGGTTTTGGAGGCAGATAACCCAAGATTGCTATTTCTATTCTTAGATTCCCAAAACTTGCTCTTTCTTATTCACCCATACTGACATTGGCCACAAGCTCCACCTCCCATCCCTGTGACATGGAGGAAGATTTAGTGCTGACATGTGCTTCTGCCTCAATGAGATCATTCATTCAACAGATGCTTGCTGGGCAGCCTGAGTGGCAGGGCCAGTGGGCATGATCCTTGTCTTCTAGATTCCTAGGGTCTAGGTGGGCTACAGATCAGGTAAGTACACAAGCAAAGGTGAATACACATGCCAGGGGAGGAACACCTGACCCAGGGCAGAAGGAGTCAAAATGACTTGTTTGTGTCAATATCTGGAGGGGAAAAATTAGAATTTTTCCAGGAAAAAATAATAACTCACACCTTAATCCTAATATCTGGGAGGCTGAGTCAGAGAATGACAAGTTTGAGGCTAGCCTGGGCTACATATTACACAAACACAACTAGCAACAACAGGAGGAACATTCCAGATAAGTGGAGCAGCCCATAAAAGCACACAGAAGACAAGAGAGCTGAGAACATTCAGCTTTAGGGGGCAAGGGGCGGCAGAGAGGAAGGTGTGTGTTGGGTGGGGTAGTGATGAGGTCCAGTGGTAGAATGTGCCTAGCATGAGTGTGGTCCTGGGTTAACATGGTAGGCGGGGGTGGTGGGAACATATGAATCTTCACTCCCTGGCTGCCACCTCTGCCCAGGTCACACTCTAGTGAGCTTGGCCTCAGAGACTGGGGCACAGGGAAGAGCTGGGAAGGAGGTATACAAATTAAGCCAGAGTCAGGTATGGTACATGCACGCTTTAACCACAGCACTCAGAATATAAAGGCAGTTAAATCTCTGAGAGTTTGAACCAGCTTGGTCTACATAGGATTGCCAGGGCATCCAGGACACAGAGTGAGATCTAGTCTCAAAACAAACAAATAAGCAAACAAAACAAATCAGAGACTTAGGCAGCAGGCCTGAAAAGGCCTGTCTGACTGCCAATAATTATACTCAGGCCTTCTCTATAGAAAGAAATGGAATATTAAGGACACCACCTCAGTGGATCAACTAGACTTATGTTTTAGAAATGAGATCCTGACCCAGCAATTAAGAAGATGAAGCAGGAGGATCAGAAGTTTGAGGCTAGTTAGGGCTACATAGTGAAAGACAGAGACAGGGAGGGGAAGAAAAGAAAAGAGAGGAAAGAGCAGAGAGAAGAAAGGAAGAAAGAGACAGACAGACAGACTCACAGAGAGACAGAAGCAGAGAGAGACTGAGGCTAACAATAGGTAGGGGTAGATCCAAAGGCATCGACTAGACCTCGGGGAGCCAGGGTGGTGAGCTGCAAGCTCCTAGCCTGGAAGGGGAAAAGAGGGCACAAGTGTCAGACTTCCATCCAATTCCATTCTTAATAAACCACACAGTGATTCATCTGTACCTTCCTACCTTCCCCATTCCTGGCTTCATTTCCCCATCCGGCCCCTGCAAACCCTGCTTCATTTCCCCTTCCTCCTTCTCTTAGAGGCTCCCTTCACTAGAATTCTCTACTGGGTCCACTTCCTTTCTGCTCTCTCTAGTTAATTGCCAGATTCCCCTGGCTTTCTTTGTGGAAAGCTTCAGGTTTTTCTTCCCAAAATCCCGCAGAAGCTCTTTGGCCAGTGGAAACAGAGGATCAACCCCTTTCAAACGGCAGCTGAGAAATAGTGCATCCATCAAGTTAGGACTTATGGGAACTTTGTGGCCACAGCTGCTGCAAATGCCGGGAACCAAGTCAACTGCAGGAACCCTGGCCCTGGGCCTCCCGTTCTGGCAGTTCCCACAGCCAAGGTTTAGATCTGCCAAGTCTGCATTCCCCTGGGCAATACCTTATGGGTTTTATCATGTCACCCAGAACATACTCATGGGGATTATATACGGGAAACATGAGAACAAGAGGTCTCCTTACCCTGATAGAAATGAGGAGCAGGACAGATGCCCGGGGCGTAAACTCCTTGAGTCCTGTCATTCCTGTTCTGTGTGAATAAGACACACTTGAGAAACCCAGTACTTCCAAGGGTGTTCCAGTAAGAGTCTGTTATATGTTCATCTATCAAAATGTATATAAAGACAGATCAAATATGGAATAAGATTATCAAGCCAGTGGGAATCTTTAACAAGGTGGTCATGGCATATTTCCTGCAGCATACGGGGTGTTTTGACCTATAAGGAAAAACTGTCCAGGTAAGATTATTCTCCTGGGTGTGGGCCATACCATCTTCTGTCACAGCCCATTTCTAAACAGGACGATCACGTTTGCTCACGCAGAAGCTGCTGTTAATGTCAGATAAAAATTCCTGACATTCCAAAACAGAACCATTTGTGTATAATTCACGATCCCCTTAAGTTTCTTTAAAATGAAAAGAGTTACCAAAATAGAAATTATTCTTATCACCATGCCAACAGCAGATCCACAACATGGGCTCACAAACACTCTTCACAGCACAGACCCTCACGTTTCTCCATCAGGAAGATCTTTCCATTTCCTTCTAGAACAAGCTTCCTTGATTTACAATTTCCTCACTCAGTAGTATAGGCAAGCTGGAAGAAACACACACACACTGCTCAGCACACACCACCCTTTTCATTCCCCAAGAGCTGTGTGTGTGTGTGTGTGTGTGTGTGTGTGTGTGTGAATGTCTGAACTGATGACATATTGTGACAGAATGCGCAAGAGAGTGAGGCTCAGCCTCAAAGCAATGCAGGTCACAGCGATAGGCTTTATATAACCCAGAGCTGCAAAGAGACCCAAAATAGCATCTTTCCTGCTGCTCAGTTAGTCTCCTCCATCAGCCAGGGATAAAATTAGAGCAGGCGCTGACGTGCACCTGCGTGTACAGAGGGACTCCAGGGAGACAGAACAGACTCAACACTCTGCCATCAGCCATGCAGGCTGCCAGATTTTCAGACCCCAATCTGTCATCAGATGGAGTGTGTGTGTGTGTGTGTGTGTGTGTGTGTGTGTGTGTGTGTGTGGTGTGTATTTTCAGCAGTGTAAATGTATACCATATAGAGATCTGCTCTGAGGACAGCATGTCAAAGAACTGACCTAGGTCCTTGTCGCAAGAAGCTTGGCTATGTGGGACTGTGCAAAGGATGTTTTAGGTTAATTGGTAGGATGTCAAATCCCATGCCAGTTCAAAGTCTACTTTGCAGTTTATTTTTACTGACCTACACACTAATTCTCTTGAGCCAGGGAGGGTGAAGACTGGCCCCTTTGAAACCTCATCTAGCAAAAACAGATAAGCAAAGGCAAAGTATGACTGTGTTTTGTTTTGTTTGGGGCTGAACCAAACACATGCAATCTGGAGGTTAAAATACTGCCAAGAAGTCAAGGGGAGAGACAAGGCTGGAAAATGCAGCCTGGCTGTTCTGTGGGCTTAGCAGCTTTGACCTTGTCTGGAAGCCACTAACACTGCTCACAGGTGTGATGGGCAGAAATGTCCAGATCCAGCAGTGACATGACTTTTGTTCCACTTGAGAGAAAGCAGCACAGAGCCTTTTTGCTAAAAATAAATAAATAAATAAATAAATAAATAAATAAATAAATAAATAAATGATGCTTCTTAGTTTCATCACTGAGTACCAGGTACCCCCTCCATAGAGGGAACATGGCTGACCCTAGAGACCAGAAAAATGGTATAGACCAGACAGGATGGGTTGGGGATTTCTTATGTGTTGTTCTTTGGCTCTGTCTTACCTGCTGGGGTTTGAAACATAGACTTAGTATAGGGGAAGCATGTGCCACCATCCCCTACTAGTCTCTGAAAGTCCTACTATTTATTACACATGTATTTGGGGGAACTTTATGTCTTTGGACCTCTTCTAAATATATTTAACTATTGCAAATGATTTATTGATCTATGATTATAACCACAATAAATTCTGGGTACATTTCTGTGCACTCCAAGGACTCTTTAATATCAGCTTTCAAAATCAAAACAATATGCATTTGATCAATAATATACACTAATTTTTTGAGACAGGTTTCTCTGTGTATGTAACCCTGGCTGTCCCAGAACTCAGTCTGTAGACCAGGCTGGCCTTGAACTCAGAGAACTGCTGTCTCTGCCTCCCAAGTGCTGGAGGTAAGGGCATGTGCCACCACACCTGTTTTCTTTTTTGAGGCGGTAAACTTACTATATACAGAAGCTGATAGCCACGGCCTTTCCTCCTCTGACTCTGCTGTGCTGAGATTACAAGTGTGTACCGCTACATCTAGTGTAAACGACTTGTAAATAAGAATTCCTCATCATAGTTGTTTACAACTGTTTATTGGATGTGTGTGTGCGTGCTTGCATGGGGGTCAGAGGACAAATGGAGAAGCTGATTCTTCTTTCATCCTGTAGGATCTGGGAATCAAACTCAGATCATCAGGCTTGGTGGAGGTGCCTGTACCCACGGAGTTAGTGTCCTGCACAGATTTCCTTTAAAAAAAAAATAGTGATTTAGCAGTAAAAATAACCTTATTAAGCTACATAGTGACTTCCAGGCCATTTTGGCCTGGAATATAAAATTAGATTCTGTACCAGAAGAAAGAGCAGATGTGGGGAGGGAAAGTAAGAGGAAGACAGAGAAGAGAAAGGGAGTGAGATGGGAGAAATCTG
The DNA here is from genome assembly GCA_004025045.1 of Sigmodon hispidus. Taxonomy (NCBI): domain Eukaryota; kingdom Metazoa; phylum Chordata; class Mammalia; order Rodentia; family Cricetidae; genus Sigmodon; species Sigmodon hispidus. The sequence goes on along the minus strand of PVIH01000077.1, from coordinate 475,094 downwards.
ATCAGCAACCTCCCCCCACTTCTGGTACCCCTCTTTCCATCCTTGTCCAAACCTTATAGCTACTCTGAGACCCCTTCACAGATACACTACCCCCACCTCCCTCTCAGCGTTTTAATTTTGTACAGATGGACATAGCCCTCTCCGCTCGCCCATGCTCTGGCTTCTCCACACACCCACAAACTGCCTCGGAAGGCAGAGCTCTGTTCCCCTTTGTAAGAGGGGTGTGGTGTAAGCATGGATGCTCATCTCTGTGGACCGGCAGAGCTGTGATTGCTGCCTGGTGGGTGAGCTCGGCAGATGTGCAGAGAGACTTCTGAGGGAAGAACTATGAGGGAGCTGAGCTGTAGACAGAGCAGAGAAAGAGTGAGGGAAACTTCCAAGGGAGGCGCTGCGGTGGGACAGTCTTTGTCCTTCAGCGGACCTTGCACGGTCACTGAGATTGGAGGCCAAGAACTAATTGCAAAAGCAGGGAAATTGAGACTTTGAATTCTGCCTACCCTTTCTGTAGCCTCTCACTTTTCCGCTGGCCACTAGCCCTCTCATAGCCCCAATTGCTGATGAATATATCATTCATCGTTCATTCCCTTTGCTCACGAACCTCCTTGGCTCCCATCTTCTATCACAATCCTCCTCATCCCTGTCCTTGGCAGCCTAGAGAACTTAAGTTTACTCTTGAGGTGCTGAAGAAATGGCTCGGTGGTTAAAAGCCGTGGGAGCTTACCAGTCCCATAGCCCTCTTTACGCCATGTTATCTGCGCATGTGTGGCCCCCGCACTGCACCGTCTCCCCTTCCTAACCTCTGTCCCTACAACAAGTATCTGGAAACTAACATAGGGAGGAATGATGTTGAGTTAGTATTGCTTAAATCCACAGTTTCCTTTGTCTCCACCCAATAAGTATTGGAAGAAGAAGTAACATTTTTACTTGGGAGAAGTATCTAGAATTGTATCCAGGACTCAAGCTTCGGAAGCCACCAAACTGCATCCTGTCTGGTCCAATGATTACACTGTACTCTCCACAGTAGCCCCTGAAGCAAAATGTTATTTCAGGGCTCTCCCCACCATTCCAAGAGTGGTACTATGTATCACAGACTGGCCTGTTCTTCAACCTTCAATCTTCCTGCTCATCCTCTTGAGTATGAGCACTATAAACCTGCATTACCGTGATGGACTTGGGTCCTAAATTTTTTCCTTTAATGTTGCAGGAATACCAGATCATCCATGAGAGCAGGTTTAAAACTAGGTGTGCTGGGGCTCATCGGTTAAGAGCACTGACTGCTCTTCCAGAGGACCGGAGTTCAATTCCCAGCACGCACATGGCAGCTCACAAGTGTCTGTAGTTCTAGTTCCTAGTTCCAGGCAAACACCAAGATAAATAAATAAAGTTAAAAAAAAAAAAAAACTAGGTGTGCTAACACAAATCCTTAATCAGTTGTGGGTAGCTGTGAAGTCTAGGCCTGAACACTTGACAAAATGTGTGTCCCCATTTAGAGAGCAGCCCATGTATCATGTGTCATCAGTTTCGTTATTGGTATGCCATTCCCTCAAAGACCATTGAGCTGGGTAATATGAGTGTCCTCACTCTTGATTGAGTAATGTGGTCACTGCCGCTCTTGTGAATGTGTAAGTATTCATTCATGTACACACACACACACACATACACACACATCTTCTTTATTAGCTCCATTGGTAGTATAAAATAGTTGGAACAGGGACAGGACTTTTTAATTTCTCTTTGTATAAAAAGACTTATGGGGAAAAACATTCTGAATGGGACTCCAGGAATGCCCAAGGCCCACATGGCCTTTGCTATCATTTTGTCCCTCTGTATCAGTCTTTTCTTTAGCTTTGAAAAGAGGAAGGACTAAGCATGTAGCTCAATTAGTAGAATGCTTGTCTAGCATGCCTAAGGTCCTGCGTTCAAACTCCAGTTGCATACTTTCTGTAAGCAGGATGCAGAGGCAGGAACTTCAAGAGTAATTCAAGGTCATTCTCAGCTACATAGAGAGTTTAAAGCCAGCCTGGGTTACATGAGTCCTTGTCAGGGAGAAGGAAAGACAGAGTGTGTGTGGGGGGGTGCTTCTTAGGGATCAAGAAACCAAGGGCCTGGGGTGGGGTGGGGGGCAGAGACAGAGGGGAAGTGGGAGATCTGGCAGTTATGCTCTGGTTTCTGATTTAGACTCACCTGGCATATTCTGGCTGTCCATACTTTTCTCTGAGCTGAGTGCACCATGATCATAATCATCTCACCCAACTCCTGGGTTTTTTTAAGGATTATGGGAAACAATGCAAGCAAGATATATGATGCTAAGCTAGTGTAACCCAGGACCACCCAATATCCTTTAGATTTTACCACTGTTTGGCCTACACATAGGCTCAGATTTTAATTTAGAGTCTTAGAAGCTGTCAAAAAGAGTTCATCTCCAGAGTTCCTGGCAGTCAGTCAGGTCTTGGGTCAATAGACCTGACAGGCTCCTCATTGTAAGCTGCCAGGTCACCTCACCCCGCGCTGGGAGTGGCAAAAGGGCCGGCCAAAAACCGAGGCAAGAGTGAGACAGGTGAATAAAACCGGAAGTCTGGTATAGAAGCTAGCACCCACCCACGGTAACGGCTTAGGAAGAATACCTAACTGAACCACTGATTTGACCGTGCGCCACAACTCAACATCCAGTCTGGCTTCAGTGGAAAGGTTTGTGTCAGCGTTCATGTCCATCCGGAGTTCAGAGTAGAACTCCAGGTCACAAATTAAGCCCTGAGGAGGTGGCTTTGGCATTCCCCAGTCAAATCCTAGGTCACCTGATCACTGTGACCCTGGGCCCTGTTATATGACCTCCCTAAACTTCGGCTTTCTTGCCTCTTAAAGGAAACGCTGAGAACGCACAAAGGGACTAGCTCAGTGCCTGGCCTGCTCTGTACATTTAAGCTCTGCCCCCTCCCGTTCCCAGGTGTCTGGGATTCTCTTCCACTCCTTCCTTGTCTCCACACTGAAGACAGTCGGCCATGCTGTCTGGGGATGACGCCAGTTCTTGATTATTTGATATTGCCACACATCTGGTCTTATCACCAGTTATTGACTATAAGACTGGCTGCTTTCTGCCCTACCTGCCTCCTTCCTGCCAGGTGGCTTCTCCTGACGCACTTGGACAATGCTGAAGGGTTGGGCCAGCTAACCCAAGGGCACCAGGATTATTGTGAATTTTTCTTTCTTTCTTTTTTCTTCCTTCCTTTCTTTCTTTCCTGCTTCCTTCCTGTCTTTGTCCGAGCTAAAGAGGAAAAATTACTGAAAAGATTCGTATGTACCTCCATGTCTGTAACAGACCCTTGCACAAGTTTGCCTCCTTTGGGCTTAGTCATTACTTTCTATGAACTACCTGGCTAGTTTCCCCTCACGTAACTTCTATAGTTATCACACCTCTTTTTTTAAGGCTCATTTCTGTATTCCGCTTCTGCAGCCCATCTCCTAAATGCTCATCTGTTATCTGTCACATGCATCTGTCTGACTCAGGACCCTGTTCTGCCCATAGATCTGTAGATACAACTGCCTCTAGAACATTCCTATCTGCAAGTTCTCCTCTAACTCAAACATATAACATGCTCTCAATAAAATATTGAGCATTAAAGTCAGATCCCCACTGCCTCTTTTTTTTTAAACATTATTTATTTATTTTTATTTTATGTACAGTGGTGTTTTGCCCTGAAGCTAGAGTTACAGACAGTTGTGAGCTGCCATGTGGGTGTTGGGAATTGAACCCAGGTCCTCTGGAAGAGTAGTACTCAGTGCTCTTAACCACTGAGCCATCTGCCCAGCCCATCCCCACTGCCTCTTACATAAAGATTACCTTGCCTTGTTTCCTACCAAGTTCATCCTTCGTAAGGGCTAGCTATGATCATGCCTCTCCAATGATCAAAAAAATCTTCAGTGGCTCCCCACTGTCTGTGGACTAAAGTCCAGACTCCTTAGGTTATCATGAGCTATCAAAGCTTCTTAGCCTCTGTAACCTTGGATACACAAAATAGAACTGTGAATCTCTACAGTCATGAATCTCTCTATAATTTGTGCCCCAGTCAATTGTCTTATTATACAAACCTGGAAACCTGAACTGGGATCCTTCTTCTGATAATTCTAATTCTGTAATGTTCCTTGACTGTAACCTCCGTCTACCTGCACCCTATCATCATGCTGGCTGTCATTTGTCTCCCTGGGTATACTGCACCTACCTGAATGGACCTATCACTCTCTATGATACCCAGAAAGACGCAGATCTAACTGGATTCGTCCTCTTAAAAGTGATCGACTGGTCACTGTTTGTCTATTCAATTGTTGAGACAATCTTGCCCAAACTGGCCTAGAACTCACTATGTGATCCAAGCTGGCCTCAAGTTTATGGTACTCCTGCCCCATCCTCCCAAGTGCTAGGGTTACAGGTTTGTACCACAGCACCTAGCCTTCAAATCATTTATTTTAATAGACACAACCAAAGATAAAAAATTGTTCACTAGGTCTAAAGTTATTAGCTAGGACAGTGAAAAAGACAGAGAAAATATTTCACTGAGATAGCAACTGAGAGAAGGATCCTCCCACCCCCCAAAGAATGAAGGCCTGGGAGTTATTCATTCAGCAACCAGAGGGTCCGTTGCCATAGTGATAAGAATAAAGCTTGAAAGCAGAACCCTCAGGTCTATCTGCTGGGCTTTTCCTCATCTCTTAGGCTTCCTTCTTTCCAGCTCCAGAGTGAGGTTCAGTGGCTCATCTGGCTTATAAGAGGTATTAAGTTCAATCCCTGGTACTGCAGGAAGACAGGAAGGAAGGAAGGAAGGAAGGAAGGAAGGAAGGAAGGAAGAAAGGAAGGGAGGAAAGAGGAAGAAATCAGCAAAGTCTCACATTATTTGAAGCCTTCCTGACTGCTGCTCCTTTGAGCCTATTTCTTGCATTTCTCCATTCTTTTCTTCCTTCTCCTTTGTATGTGGGGTACACACATGAACCCCTTTTTTAAGGTCTTGTTTTACCGTCTTATCATTGTTTTAGCGCTCTCTGAGCTCAGAAGGGACAGTCTCCTTTGTATGTCTAGTGTTGGGTGTAACGTCTGCTCCACGGAGCCTGATCGATCCGTGAGTGTTAAGGAGGACCTTCATTACCTCTCCCACACTGATCTTTGTCTGTGGTCCATGCTGAATCTATTCTGTATGGCTCTGATCATATCGCCCTAGTGATCAAAATATCTTCAGTGGCTCCCCATTGTCTGTGGAGTAAAGTCCAGATTCCTAGAATATGATGGCAGGCATTTGTCTCTGACCTTCCTACTAAGGCTTATTGCCCTCTACACCCGTCCAAGCACCAGGCTTCCTCCCACACAGGCGTCGACTACTTCCTCAATACCCTGGACTTTCTCCCGCCAGATTATAGTTCACTCTTAGCCTCACCGGAAAGGCCTAGCCCAGCTGCCTTCACCTCCTGCAGCTTTCCTGTCCCTCAAGGCCTGCATTGTCTCCCTTAAATTTAAACTTCCAAATCTTTAACAGGATTTTCATATCCCTGTGTGTCTGGCCTGCTCGTTAGTTCAGCCCTCTCTGTTTCCCCTCTTTGTTCCTTGTTCTTCATGTCTGGGAGCACCGGTCTGTCTCCTCTGGGACCCTGAAATGAGCAAAGGTTTCGTTTTAATGATGCTGAGCCATGGTGCATGCTCTTCTCCATCCCATCCCTGTCTGCCCTTCATCCAGACCACTTTCCTGAAGCTCAGGCCCTGGAAATTCTCAGTCAGAAATTCCCTCACCACCCCGTGTGTATCCTTTTATTTAGGTATTATCCTGATGTCCCTCAGCTGAGCTGCTTTCTGCCTGGAAGCAAGACTGGTGTTTCTTCTTCTGTCCCTGGTGCTTGGCACAGGGGCCACACAAGTATTAGATGCTCACTAAATGCTTATGCACCAATGGGCTTCTCCAAGATTCTTCAACAATTTACAACAGCATAAACATTTGTTTTTGATAAAATAGAATAATTTTTATTGAGGATATTTTAAACATACATAAATGTCAAGAACATAACACAATGACATGGCCTTTTTGTCATGTTGCCCCAACTGTCACCAGTATTTGATAAGTCTTTTTAATTTGATTTTTTTAATAGGCATGCTTGCACTTAGCTCAAGTAGGCTTCAAATTCAACAAATAACTAAAAATAACCTTGACTTCTCCACTCCTCCCCAGTGAGTGCTGGTATTACAAATGTGCATCACCACACCTGACTTATTCAGTGCTGGGCTTCCAAACCAGGGCTCTAGACATGCTTAACAAACATTCTATCAGCTGAGCTCCATCCCCAGCACACATACCCTGCGTGTTGTTTTCAAAGTTGTTTTAGAGTGGGTCTCAGGCATTACAAATCAATTATTTCTTGCCCACCCACATAGCTTAACATCTGGCTCTTAACAAATAATAAATGTTAATTGAATCAGTTCCTTAGTTGAAAATGTCATTCATTCACTGCAAAGTTTATTCAGTGAATACAAATTGAGCATTATTGTTCCAGCCACTGGGGCCCAACTCTGGTGGGAAGACGCAGGAAGTGAGTAAAGAAAACAGGATGTTAAGGGGCTGGAGAGATGGCTCATCGGTTAAGAGCACCGGCTGCTCTTCCAGAGGACCCGGGTTCGATTCCCAGCACCCACATGGCAGCTAACAACTGTCTGTAGTTCCAGTTCCAGGCAAACACCAAGGCAAATAAATAAATAAATAAAAATAAAGTTTTTTTTTAAAAAAAAAAAAGAAAATAGGATGTTTTTCATCTAGTGTCCATCTCGGTAAGCAGGGGACAGCAAGTGATGCTGCAGCTACTTGGAACAGGTGGTTTGGGAAAGCCCCTCTGAGAGGCAGCCCTTAAGCTGATCTCCGGATGATGAGGAGCTAGGTGTTTTAAGCTAAGTGGGAAAGCATTCCAGCTGTGAGGAACAGCAACCTCTGACCCCACAGCCAGCCCACTTGACAGAGAAGCAGAGAGAGGGCCATCCATGCCAAGGCAGGCAGTTGGGGTTTGGTTTCTTGAGGAGTCATTGGAGGCTTTGAAATAGGAGTATAATATAACCTGTTTTAGAAGACCATTCAAGGTAACTGGAGAGGTGGCTCAAAGGTTAAAAACATTGACTGCTCTTCCAGAGGTCCTAAGTTCAATTCCCAGTAACCACATGATGACTTACAACCATCTATAATGAGATCCAATGCCCTCTTCTGGCCTTTGGGGACACATGCAGACAGAACATTGTATACATAATAAATTAAAAAAACTATTCTAGCTGTGATGTGTCGAAGGAACCAGAAGGCTGTGGACAAGCCAACTAAGGGGCAACTGCAGTCACCCAGAGGACAATGATGATATGTGGGATCAGAAGGGGAGCAATGGACATGGGAGACATGGATGCCTTGGAGGAAGTATGCCTCTCTGGCTGATGCATGAGCATCGTGACTGTGAGGATAAAGGTTGAGGGGAGGTCCTGAGAGGAGGAAGCTTCTTCCTGCAGAGGGAAAGGCTCTGTGATGGGTCCTTAGGAAGCATTTGCTACTGCTTGGCAGGGCCAAATGCACATGCACCAAGTGGAATCAGCTAGGTTTACATGCTTTTATTGCACAGACTTTGGTCCCAGACTCAGGGTTCTCATCTATAAAGTGTGGAGATCAGATGTGGCATGTAAAGGGCAGGCAGTGTGTCTGACACAGAGTTACTGAGTTAAGGTGAATCCATAGTCACTCACTGTTCCACCATGGAATACAGCCCTCTATCATCTGCCACTGTCTAGATCTAGCCTGAGCATTAGGTGGACTTTCCTTAACTTCTCTGAGAAGTTAACTTCTCACTGAGAAGCGCCAGTGAGAACCTGACTCATACAATGGCAGGTAACTTCTATAATCCCAGTGCTGAGATGCTGAGGGTCCTTGCAAAATGTAAGAGCAGCCTGGGATACAGAATCACATGGCCTAATGGGCAAGGTGATTGCCATACAACCATAAAGACCTGAGTTTAAATCACCTGAATCCACTTAAAAGCCAGAAGAAAAATGCCAATAATCCTAGAATGTCTATAGGGACAATGGAGGTGGAGACAGGAAAGCTTCCGGAAGTTTATGGGCCAGCCAGCCTAGCATATGCGGTGCAAAACCAACAGAGACCTTTTCTCAAACAAGGATGGACCATGAGGACCGATGCCCATAGTTGTCCTTTAACCTAGACAAGCATCAGAAGCACATGCACACACAGGCTAATAATAATAAGATAATAGGGGGCTGGAGAGATGGCTCAGCGGTTAAGAGCACCGTCTGCTCTTCCAGAGGACCCGGGTTCGATTCCCAGCACCCACATGGCAGCTAACAACTGTCTGTAGTTCCAGTTCCAGGCAAACACCAAGGCAAATAAATAAATAAAGTTTAAAAAAATAATAATAAGATAATAATAGTAATATATCCATGTCATCGAGAAAGCTTTTTGGTTTTAAAAAATAACAAAGGGATTATGTCATTGTTAATGTGAAAAAGGTTTTTCTAAGTAAGATGTAAGGAAAATAGGCTCCCCAAGAGTTTGCAGAAAATGAGTCCAGTGCCCAACTCTTAGTGTTAATTTGTTGTGGAAGTCACTTTAATAATACCTGGGGGTTTTCATTGTTGTTTGTTGTTTGGTTTTGGTTCTGAGACCAAGCCTTGCAAATAGCCCAGGTTATTCTCAAATCCAGCAATCCTCTTGCCTCAGCCTCCTGAGTGCCGGGCTATAGGTAAGTGTCAGCAAACCTGGCTCTAATTTACATATCTATTGCCTGCCTGCCTGCCGGCCTGCCTGTCCTCTTACTTCGGTTGCTGCCTAAGCTTCCAGGCATGTGTCACTAGACCAGTTTCTAACCTGCTCTTAAGATGTTCTTATTCCCTAGACGAGCTCTCAGGTACTTTTGTTCTCCACTCCACCATTTGTTTTAATAGATTACCTGCATTCCTGGAGTGCCAAGCCACATGTCTCCCAACATGACCCACACACAAAGACATGTCCTGATGCCCATTTTGGGCAAATGTACCACACATCCTCAGTCCCAAAATAAACAGGCAGAGCATTTCCTCTTCCTAATGGGGAAGCAGAAGCTCCTGCTTAAGCAGAGGGAAGGGTGAGCCCTGTCTAGACCATCATCCCAGGGGGAATTCTGTCCACACAGTTCCCCATGGAAATCCCCAGGGCCTGCAGCAGCTCTGCTGACTCAGGCTATCCTTTCTAACAGTGCCTGAAAACCCAGCCAACCTGTTGTCTCCATGCACCCAGTGTCCATTCATCTGGGTGCAGGGATCCTCCAAAGGAGAAACTGGGTGCCATCTGTCTCTTTGAGTGGCTGTCAGGGCCAACCTGGGGCCTTGCTCAGAACTCATCCTTTCTTCCCATCTCTGGGGGACAGCTGCAGGTTAGGGAATGACCTGTGAGGACTCTAGGATGAGATGCCTTTTTATTAGAATGGGCTGCCGGCCAGTTTCTGTTAAAAGTACCAACCACAGACAATTTGCCTCCCACCACATATCTGGCAATGACTGGTGACATTTAGGATGGTCAGAATCACAGGTGTATGCATGCTGTTAGTATCTCCATGGATAAGCCTGGGATGCTAGTGGATACCCCACAATGAACAGGAGAGCAGAAAGCAAAGTTCATCCTCTTCTGCTGCCACTTGTTAAGCCAGACAGAAGGCCAGTCAGTACTGCTGAGTCTGGGAGAGCCTGCTCTGAGCTGTGTGCTTGCTAAGAAAAGCAGCTCTGGAGAATCCAAGCTGGAAGATAATGGGATAGGAAGACCCATGACAAGGAGAGTCCCCTAAAAAACAATGTTTCCAAGCTGCTGGCTCTGACAGAACATGTGCGATAGCCAAGCATGATGAGCACACCTCATCAGGAGGATGAAGCAGAAGTAAGAGTTTGAAGCCAAGAGGCTGGAGAGATCGCTCAGCAGTTGAGAGCCCTTCTCTAGTAGAGGACCCAGGTTCAATACCCAGCATTGCTGGCAGCCCACAGCTGTCTGTAACTCCAGTTCCAGAGGATCTGTGCCCTCTCTGGTACCCAAGGGCATCAAGTAGATATGTGGTTCACATACTTGTGTGCAAAGAAAACACTCATGCACATAAAACAAAAGAAATACATCTAAAAAGAAATCTTAAAGAGCTGGAAGCAAGCCTGCACTATATAACCAGAAAACAAAACTAAAACCAAAAAAATAAAAAGATTGTGAGATGGTCCAGTGATGGTCAGTGCTTGTCACATGGCCTGACAACCTGAGTCTGATCCTGAGGTCCCACATGGTAGGAGGGCGCTAACTCCATAAACGTGTTCTCTGACCTTCACACACATGACTTGATACATGCCCAGGCCCCTACACATGTACACAAAAATAAATCTAGAAACTTTTAAAAGAAGAATCTGAGAAAAGTTAGAAGATAGAAGAAGGAAAAAATTCTGGATTCTGTCTGCTAGCTTTGGTCTGATTCTGAGTGTTCAGTGACAAGAAGCACTCTTCTGTCAGGATTCCAGCAAATGAAGCAAAAGAGTGGAATCTGGACTGAGTGTGCTGATCCTGTGATGCTCAGGGACTTGGAGCATGACAGTGTATCAACACAATACAGTCATCCCTGCCTGTGGTGGCCTGCTCCAAACCTGCCACAGACAGTAACATCCAAGGACACTCAAGTTCCTTCCAGAAAAAAGGGTAGAGTTTTCAGATAACCAGCACAGGGCCTTTAATAACTACAATTGTATTTATTATTATCAGTGTGTGTGTGTGAGTGTACATGTGTGTGTGTGCATGTGTTTGTGTATTTTCAGAAAGGGTCTTACTCTGTAGCTTAGGATGGCCTGGAACTCATATTATTATCAGTGTGTGTGTGAGTGTACATGTGTGTGTGAGTGCATGTATGTGCGTGCGTGTGTGTGTGTGTGTGTGTGTGTGTGTGTGTGTGTGTGTGTGTGTTTTGAGAAAGGGTCTTACTCTGTAGCTTAGGATGGCCTGGAACCCACTTTGTAGTCCTAGCTAGCTCAAGCCTCAGTCGTCCAAGAGTTCTAATTCTAGGCATAAACTACCACTCCTAATTCAAACTCTCAAAATCTTAGTTGCTCCAGAATCAATCAAGAAATGTGGCTTCTTTGGACAGCCATGATGATGGGGAGGGTAAAGGCAGTTACCCCCAAGCCTGAGTTCAATCTCCTGGATCCATATGTGGAAAGACAGAATTGACTTCTGAAAATTATCCTCTGACCTCCACATGCACACACGCACACACACACACACACACACACACTCACACGCACACGCACATGCACACGCGCGCGCACACACACAGAAGCAAACAAATAAACAAAACAAACCCTTTGTCTTGTGCTCTGGGAAGGAATGTTAGACTATGCAGGATAGTGAGCTTGATTGTAACTATTTGAAAAGTAAGTACGGTTTAAAGAGATGGATTTGGATGTCAGGTGCCAAGGGATGGACAATGGACGGCACACCTGTAGCAGGCTTTCTTTGGGCCACCAATCAGTTCCCAAATAAAGACACAACGACTTATTACCAATTAAGAATGTTCAGCCTTAGCTTATGCTTGTCCCAATAGCTCCTAATTTAACCTGTTTCTCTTCATCTACATTTTGCCTCAGGCTTTTTAACCTTCTTTCATTCTGTATGTACTGCTCTGGGTTTGGCTGGCTGGTGGCTGCCTGCCCTCCCCCCCCCATACACCCCTGGGGTGGGCAGCCTCTCCCTCTTTTTCTCCCTCACTTCCTCTTGAGCCTAGATTCCTGCTCCTACTCATTCTCTCTGCTCACCAGCCCTGTCTATTCCTCTACACCTAACTATTGGCTCTTCAGCTTTTTATTAGACCAATCAGGTGTCTTAGGCAGGTAGGGTAAAACAACAACATAATTAAACAAATGTAACACATCCTTACATAGTTAAAGTAATATTCTATAACAGATACCTACCTAGAAATGGTCAGATGTCTGTGAAGTCTTGAAGTCACATCAATGAAAATGTAAATTTACTGGATCAGCAATGATAACACGACCCAGATTTTTCCCAACACTTTTCCTTCACACCCTGGGCATTTACTTGGGATTGTTTTTCTTCTTTGTTTGTTTGTTTAATACTGGTCTCATGTAGCCCAAAGTAGCATCAAACTTGCCCTGTCGTCAAGGATGATACTGAACTTGTTATCTTCCTGCCACTGTCTCCTGAATGTTGGAATAGGTACCACTCTGCCAGGTTCATGAAGTACTGTCGATAGCATCCTTAGTTGTGTATTCTAGGTAAGTACTCTACTAACTGAGATGTAGCCCAAACTCCTGATATGGTTTTCTTTTTTTTAGAAAAAACACCTTTTTATTTATTTATTTATTTCCCTTGGTGTTTTGCCTGGAACTGGAACTACAGACAGTTGTTAGCTGCCGTGTGGGTGCTGGGAATTGAACCCGGGTCCTCTGGAAGAGCAGACGGTGCTCTTAACCACTGAGCCATCTCTCCAGCCCCCCCCCCCGGATGTGGCTTTCTTAAACCTTCAGTAGGATGTTGTAATCTGTCAATTTCTTTTGACTCTTGTTAAGATCTGATTTGATTCAGTAAGCATTCACTGAATCCTTTCCACATGCTTGGCTGCCAGGTGGCTGCTGTAGACACAGTGTGCAGATGGTAGTTTGGAGCAACGCTGGGATTCTGAGGCTGAGCACTCCAAGGATGTCACTGCTAGTGGAATAGGCGGTGAGAGCTGGCTGCCAGACGGTGACTCAGGAGCAAGACCATCAGGGCATCCTTGGGGAAATGTTCCTGAGCTTGTTGGAGCTTGACGGTTGGATCTCAGAACTCAAGAACTAACTGTGGATATCTTCCATGTAAAGGTGAGTCCACTGAAATGGGCAAAGTAGAACAGAAGCCCCAAGGCTAGATGGTGAAGAGTAATTGAGGATGGAGTAACAAAAAAGACCAGAACAATTAAAAGGCTAGAACTGAGCCAGATGTGTTTAATCCCAGTACTCAGGAGGCAGAGGCAAGGGGATCATCAGGTTTAAGGCTAGAGAGAGTTCCAGGGCAGCCAGGGCTTCATAGGGAAACCATCTTGAAAAAGAAGACAAAAAAGAGCTGGAAGTGAATCTCATTGGTAAGACAAGGCCATGAGTTCAATCTCTAGCACTTGAGAGAGAGAGAGAGAGAGAGAGAGAGAGAGAGAGAGAGAGAGAGAGAGAGAGAGGAAGAAAGGAAGAAAAAATTAAAAACTGGAAGAAAACTGAGAGTTCCAATATGGTTCATGGAGAAGAGTTTTTTTATTTTGTCTTGATACTGGTTCATTGGTTGATTAAAACATTTTATTACACTTATTTATTGATGTGGGGTGGGGGCAGTTAGAAGGTCAGAGAACAACCTTCCAGAGTCAATTTTCTCCTTCCAGATGTGGATCCAGGAAACCAAATTCAAACTCTCGGGCTTGAGGGCAAAGCCCTTCCTTGCTCATGCCTCACTGGCTCATGATTCACTGAGTTTTTACACGGTGGGGTGTGTGTGTGTGTGTGTGTGTGTGTGTGTGTGTCACTATGTAGCCCAGACTGGACTCAACCCTTGATTTGTTTTTGGGGTTTGTCGCTGTTGTTTCTTGGTTTTTTTGGTTTGTTTTACAAGAGTCTCATACAGCAAAAGCAAGACTTGAACTCCTGATCCTCGTTCCCGCCTCCCAAGTGCTGGGGTTCTAGGCATGCGCCACAACGCCCGATGGTGATAATGGTGTTGGTGATGATGATGATGAGAACCAAACCCAGGGCTTTCAACATGATAGGCAAGAGATTTCATAGAGCTGCATCCCTATTTTTTAAGGGACAATCAAAAGATATCAGAGCTTCATAGCATAAAGAAAGGATCCTATTATACAGGGTAAACAGTCATGCTAATTTGCTTCTTAAGAATGTCTATATTTTTTGTGATGTGTATTTCTTAGTTGTCAACTTGACTACAAACCCAAGCAGCTAAGTATATCCGTGAGGGATTTTTCTTAATTAAACCATTTGAAGTGGGGAGACCCACCCTAATTCCAATCTTTTGAGGTGGGAAGATCCACCTTAAATCTGGACCACACCTTCTGGCGGCAGCCCACGCAGAAGGACATGGAGAAGGAAGCTGGCTCTCTCTCCCTGCTTGCTCTCATCCTCGCTGGCAAGTCCATTCCTTCCCTGGCATTAGAGCCGACTTCTTCAGGATTCTGGCATGTACTGAAGACCAGCTGAGACACCCAGCCTCCATAGACTGAACAACTACTGTGATTCTTAGACTTTCTGTTGATGGACAGGCATTGTTGGGCAGGCTGGACCACAGCCTGTAAGCTACTCTAATAAATCTATCATTATATCAATTTTGTTCCTCTAGAGAATCCTGACTAATATAGCTCTGAACGCTCCACATCCCAGGAAATATCTCAGTCCTAGGCAAACAGGACGGTGTAGAGGCACAAACCTTCAGCTAGATAATAAATGGCCTAAAGACATCACATTTAAGTGAATCAGATTCTGCCTCTGCCACATCCTCTGGGCATGACCGTAGCCCAGACACAGCCCAAGGTCAATAAACTGAGCTAGCTGGATGCAGTCTTTGAAAACCTTTGATCACTTTTGAGGTTTTGGACCTGGAAGCATTTCCTATCATAAAAGTCAGTTAGTCGAGGTCATGCTTGGTTCAGGTACTGTTTCTCTAAATTGCCTGCTTGCAAGAGAGTGCTTTTATTGGAAACCAAGCTGTGAAGATAGAGGTGATGACCTCTCAAAAAAGAAAGTAAGTTTCTAAATGGACATACCTGATAGGGCTATCAGGCAAAGTCAGCTCGTTCCATCAAAGTGGGGAAGCCAACTTGGAGGAGACTACAATGGCATGGGGAACCACAAGGAACATCTGTGGCAACTTCTAGAACCCATACCTCTTCTGAAGACCACGACAAAGTTCCTCCTGTTCTGTCTGCAGTTTAAAATGAGGGGAACATGAACATTTTTCTCAGATATAGAGATATATTTTAGCATGCTTCTGCCTCTGCCTACCTCTAAGATGAGGCACGAAGCTGGCAGTCTGTGGGTCAGTTCAGCCTGCAGATGTGTTTTGGTTGGCCTACCAGGTGTTTTTGGAATGTTTAGGTCACTACCAGAGTTTAACATGCAGGATATTGCACATAAAAATCTGAATTTCCTGCTTTTTCTTGGAAAAAAAAAAAACAAAAAAAGGGGTGATCTGTGGACTTGGTGTGTGAGCACCTGGTGGGGCAGTAGTGGGAGCTGAGCTGCCCTCTTGGAAGCCTCATTCTCATCTGGCTGGTTGCTTTTGTTCCCTTTCTTTACCTATGAGACCCAGCCCACAGAAAATGAGCTTCCAAAATACCTTGGCCGTTAGTTCTGGACCACTTGTCTTGACCTGTTTCCAGCTTTGCATCCCAACATGTTCCAAAACCTTACAGGTTCTGACGTCATGAATGATTTCCTGTTTGAGGATTCGACTCATCCCCCCTGGCCGGACGCCTGGCATCAGTACCTCACTAACTTATGCTTTCTACCCACCCCGCCCCTACCCCTCTAAATCAGAAGACTCACCACCCAGTTCCTTGCTGCTGGTTGTTGCATGAACCAAACCACAAGCATCTCCCTTCCTTTGCTTCTTGGTTTTGTCCTTGGTGGTACCCACTTCCTGTCTCTCTTAGACTTTACCTGGTTGCTGATGTCCCAACTTTCTCTTTATTTCCATCTTAGAAATTATCTCTTGGACTTGACCACAAAGTTCAGCTATTCTTGTCTTAAATCATGGCCTCTCCCGAAATGCACCTTAAGCTTGGCTTGTGCCTCTTTCTTGGACTTTTGAGATGGCTCTGAGCCTTAGAAAGGCATCAAATAGAGCAATGCTGGCTGCTGTAACAAACAAATCCCACACATTGCAACATCTTCCCATAATGAAAACCTATTACTTAAGTGCATCAGAGTCAAATGCACTGAATTTTCCTATCTTGAAAATGTATCAGTCTATTTTCTATTGTTATAGCAGAACACCTGAGACTGCATCATTTACAAAGAAAAGAAGTTTACATTGCTCATGATCCTGGAGGCTGGGAAGACTAAGAACATGATGGAAACTTCTGGAAAGGGGCAACCACTACTTCAGTTTGTAGCTAGACAGCATACAGACACTTGCAGGTTTAACAAGCAAATCTAGCAGATTGACTTCTAACAACCACACATGAAAAATGTATGCATTCCTCTGAAGATCTAATCACTTCTCAGAAGCCTGCCTCCAACTCCAATACAGCAGCAATCAGTCAAAGTTGTCAAAATGACAAATCATTTTATTTTATTTTTTGAGATAGGTTTTCTCTATGTTTTCCTGGCTGTCCTGAAACTCTCTATAGACCAGTCTGGCCCTGAACTCATGGAGATGTACCTACCTCAGCCTCCAGAGAGCTGGGAGCACAGGGATTAAAGGTACACCACCACCACCCAGCTGATTTTTATTTTTTAGGTTTTAGTTATATAATTACTTTTTTAAAACTTTTTGTTTTGGGGCTGGAGAGATGGCTCAGCGGTTAAGAGCACCCTCTGCTCTTCCAGAGGACCCGAGTTCGATTCCCAGCACCCACATGGCGGCTAACAACTGTCTGTAGTTCCAGTTCCAGGCAAACACCAAGGCAAATAAATAAATAAATAAAAGTTAAAAAAAAAAAAAACTTTTTGTTTTGAGGCAAAGTCTCATGTTGCCCAAGCTGACCTCAAACTCACTATGCATCTGAGGATGACTTTGAACCGCCATCCTCCTGCATCTGTATCCCAAATGCTAAGATTACAGCTGTACACGATGGCTGCTCCCACGAGTTTTGAAGGGTACAAATCTTATTCAAAGCATAACAAAAGAAGATTACACTCAGGCTCTGTCAGCTGAGGCTCCACTATCACTGAGTGCCTGGGAATTCTTTTTATTCAGTTGATAGGTAGCAAAAATAGGAGTGGAAATATAGTGGCTCTGCGGTTAATAGCACTGGTTTCCCTGCCAGTAGAACCCAGGTTCAATTCCCAGCACTCACATGGCAGTTTACAACTGTCTATAACTCCAGTTCTAGAGGATCCGACTTCCTCACACAGACATACATGCAGGCAAAACACCAATGCACATAAAATAAATAATTATTTTTTTTTTAAAATGAGAGTGAATAAGAGCTATGTCTGGAGCACTTGCGTAGGACAATGCCCTCAGAATAATCCCCAACACTATATCAGAGAAGCATCACCAGAGATTATGGTCCACAGTTATCCAGCTGTGAACAGGCCTATAATCTCAGTACTCCAGAGCCTGAAGTAGAGAAAATCACTGCCTCTGACTCAGCGCCAGCCTGGGCCACCCTGTCCAAGAAATCCAAAGACAGATCATGAAAAGTAACTCCCAGGCAGACAATGACACACATCATTTTCGCTGAGACCCCCTTGGTAAAAGCTATTTATATATCGCCACCAGAATATAAGAGACAGGAAGTATAGTTTGTGGTGAGGCCTCCAGTGCCATGGCCCATCATGGAAGGAAGGATTTGATTGGGCAGCGCTCCATCAAGCAGAGGCACCGGCAGTCTCCCTGGCTGGTGCTAGCTCCCCTTAGGAGTGGAAGGGAAATGCTGTGTTTTTCCCTAGCAATAGAAGTTGTCAAAACTTCATAGCAACTGGCAGAAATTTAGATCAGCCACAGGGGAAAAAGAGGTGGGGGACTTTGTCATCTGTCACAACTGGAAGTTCAGATGGCTGAGGTGGCCTCGAGGATAATTGGATCCAGCACCCAGCATGAGTGCCAGGTCTTTCTCTTGCTTGATTTCTCTATTTTTGCTGGGCCCAGGCTCTCTCCTGCCACTGATTTTCTCAGATGACACTGGAAGAGAGCTGACAGCTGCCTCGAGTCCCTGTGTGTGTGTGTGTATGTGTGTGTGTGTGTGTGTGTACATGTGTGTGTGTGAGGCATGTGTGTGTATGTGTGTGTATGTGTGTGCATATGTGTGTGAGGCATGTGTGTGTACGTGTGTGCATGTGTGTGTGTGTGTGTGTGTGTGTATAGAGGTCAGAGAACAACCTTTTAGAATTGGCTGTCTCCTGCTGCTTTTACATGGTTCCAGGGACTAAGTCAGGCTGCCAACCTTGTGTACAGCAAACACCTTCAACTTCTGAGCCATCTTACTGAGGCTAGCATTGACTTTGAAAAACCACCAGACAGTGATCATACACCTACCAAGGAGCAAGGAGGCAGATGGACAGTGAGTCTCTTTCCTTTTCCTCACACTCAAGGACAGGTCAGACAAAACATGAAACAGCTGGCACATGACATTCCTTGACCCAGTCACTGCCCAGCCCAAAACCCAGGCCTCAATGCCGCTCCTCAGAACAGCCCTCTGATCCTGGTACACAGTCACTGTGTTGTGATCTTAGTTGCACGTTTCTAGAAGAGTATAGTAGCCAGCTTTGGGTCACTGTGGCAAAATAACCAAGCCTTAAAGCAGTCTCAGAGGGTTCAATCCATGTCACTCTGCTCCATGTAGTAGAGGTTAGCCTATGCTGAGGAGAGACATCATGGATGAGTGATATGACAGACAAAGCTGTTCACCTCACAACAGTCAGAAGCTCTGAGAGCCAGCCAACAAAGAGCTGGGACAAGGTAGACCCTTCAAAATTGCACTCCCCACTTCTGGGCATTTCCACTGCTTTCCAATAGCTTCGGCTGTGGAGCAAGCTTTTACCCCTCAACTCTGACCATTCTAGATCCAAACTATAACAAAGACTTATCGTAAGGCCGTCATGGTTTTCTGAGACCTCACCAGAATTGAGCAAGGCCTATTGACAAGAAAAAGTTTCACCAAATGGATATCATTTCCATAATGAAATATCATCTGGAAATCTACAGGTTTCAGGTGGGACTTTACTTCAAATCCAGTCAACAAATAATTATTAAGCACCTGTCTTGTGCCCAGTTGGCACAGGTGTTACACTTGCCGTAATGGCTGAATTCAAAATCTCTCTGTAAATTCAGACTTACAGACTTTCCTATGTAAAGAAACATAGTCTCGGGCTACAGAGATGGCTCAGTGGTTAAGAACTCTGGCTGTTCTTCCAGAGGACCTGAGTTCAATCCCAAGTATCCACATGGCAGCTCAAGACTGTAACTCCAGGGGTTTTCCTACACCCTCACACAGACATACACGCAGACAAAATACCAATGCACATGAAGTAACAATAAATTATTTTTAAAAGAAAAGAAATGCAGCTGCAGCAAGATGCAATACCAAGACCAGGCACTTACAGTGTATGATAGGAATGGTTGTCCATATCTATAACCCTAGACTCGGGAGGCAGAGGCAAGGGTACTTGCAGAAAGTCCCCGGGCCAGCCTGGACTATCTGTCTTCAAAACCAAATCAATCAATCAATGTGTTCCATATAATATAAGAAGAGATCTGAGATATTACACTTCATCTCACTATGTGACACCCAGCTCCATTTTAGGACTGCAAAATCCCCAACAAGGAGGTTGCTTGACTCACTGTCTTGTTGTTGTGAAGAAACACCATGACCAGGGCAGCTCTTATCAGAGAAAGCATTCCGTTGGGGGCTTGCTTACAGTTTCAGAGGCTTAGTTCACTATCATCATGAGAGAGAGCTTGGTAGCACAGGTACCAGAGCAGGAGACAGAGACCTGCTGGAGCAATATCTGAGACCTTTCCATCCTGAACTGAATGCAGAATGGGGGATGGGGGTGGGGTGCTAAACTTGGCATGGACTTATGACACCTCAAAGACCGACCCTGAGTGACACACTTCCTCCAACAAAGCCACACCTCCTAAACCTTCTAGGCAGTTCCACTCCCTGGTGCCTAAGCATTCACGTATAAGAGCCAATGGGAGCCATTCTTAATTTGAACCACTGCAAAGGCCCTTACCAGATATGGCTCTTCTATCTTACATCTCCAGGACTGTGACCTGAATAACCCTTTACTCTTTACAAATTAGTATGTAGTAGTTAATTATAGCAACAGAAAGCAGACCAAGATTCGAAGAATGAAAGGAATTTCTGACATGCTCAAGAAAGGTGATAAGAATCAGCAGCTAATAGTAGCCAGGACATCTTAGAAGTCATGACCATGACCAAGCACTTCTCGAGTATAGGTCCCAATGGCATAAGCACTTGAACTATGGGCACTAGCAATCTTATAACATCTTGAATTGCTACTTGGGATTGATTAGAGAATTTTTCCCTGAATGCTTATCTCCTATGATGATATATTCTATATTTAATAAAATCAGCCTGGAATATCAAAGAACAGATCCACCCACAGTCAAGTTAGGAGGGTCAGAGAGTGGAGACTCATGCCTTTAATTCTATAACTCCAGAGACAGAGATCTTTCTGTGTTTCTGTGAGTTCAAAGTCTAACTACCCAACAGTAGTGGTTCACATATTTAATCCTAACTCAAAGAATATGATGCAGAGTTGAACCCGGAAGTGAAACAACTGGGTGAAGAAGATATTTAAGACAGGTGTAGGCAGACATTGAGGTAATCTGTAGAAGCAATGAGCCACACAGAAGACTCTTTAAAAAAAACAACAACAACAACAAAAAACAACTTTATTTATTTATTTATTTGCCTTGGTGTTTGCCTGGAACTGGAACTACAGACAGTTGTTAGCTGCCATGTGGGTGCTGGGAATCAAACCCAGGTCCTCTGGAAGAGCAGACGGTGCTCTTAACCGCTGAACCATCTCTCCAGCCCCCAGAAGACTCTTGAAGATAGCTTTTACCCTGAGAAGCTGGCTGGGTGAGAATTGACTGTGGTCTGTTTCCTCTTGCTGATATTCCAGCTTTTCCTCAATATCTGGGTTTTCATTAAAAACCAACTAGAATTCGTGTTCCAATCTCCATTTTTTTTTCTTAAGAGCAGTTGTTTTATAATTACAAAAACTTGCCTTAAATTTACAAATGACACTGTGCAAAGCAAGGAGATTTGTACAGTCTAGCCCTTAGTGCTTAGTAAGCTGTTTTGCCCATTTTGGATTTTTGAGATGGTCTCCTATGTAGCTCAGCTTGGCCACCCTCTCACCTCTGCCTCCAGAATGCTGAGATCACTGGTGTGTCTAGTAGAAAAATTTATATTTTGGAATTTTATTTAGAGAAAACTTGGGAAGATCATAGAGAGTTCCTAAATACCCTTCCCCCACAGCCTGCTAATGTTAGCATTTTACATACCCATGCTACTGTTTCTGTCAAAACCAAGGAACCAACACATTACCATCAAGTCATTACTTGTTCATGTTCTAATGGTGTGTGTGTCTATTCCAAAATTCCACTTTGTATTTATGACTTTCGATTTTTAAAGATGGGCAGCCACCAGGCATGGGTCAGCTCAGCTTTCTTCCTCTCTGTCAGTGTTCTAGACATTTCACGGTTCATTAGCACTCTGCTAGAGTATGAGCAAAGGAAGGAAACGTTTATAAATGCAAATGAGCCAAATGCTGTCATGTATTCATTTGCAGCAGTCAGCTCCGTCGCTAATAAGGCCAAGGTTATTGGTTTTGAAAGAGGCAGCCAGTTTAGCAAAGTCAAGGGAAAATTTTGTTCTGAGGCCATTATTTGCACCTCCAGTTCGGTACAGATTCTGTGCAAATCTTTTGGCACAGTGAGGTAATAGCAAAAGCAGCACCTTCCTGCTATCTGGCTGCTCAGAGTGCGGGGTTGTGGTCAGGAATGAACAACACGCACCCATCGGATAATGTAGACTCTCTGTCCCCGCCCTGGCCCCGCAGCAGAAGCTGGGCTTTTAGCAGGAGTCTTGGGTGGTAAGAACAGCAGCTAAGACATTTAAGATCTTGACTGAGAGCCAGCCTTCAGTAGAGATGGGTGAAGTTTCAAAAGTGAAAATTGAGCTTGGCTTGTATCTCAGTGATAGAAGGCTTGCCTAGCATGCTCATGGCTCCAGACTCCAACCTCA
The DNA here is from genome assembly GCA_004025045.1 of Sigmodon hispidus. NCBI lineage: Eukaryota > Metazoa > Chordata > Mammalia > Rodentia > Cricetidae > Sigmodon > Sigmodon hispidus. The sequence goes on along the minus strand of PVIH01000077.1, from coordinate 453,089 downwards.
ATATCTCCTTCCACTCCTCATCTAAACACAAATTTTAAAAAAGAAAGTCTGTCCTGATCGACCACAGGACATGTATTCTAGTTGACAATAACATCGATAATTGTCTTACAGACTTTTGATGTTGGGACAAATACCCAAGAACTCGGCTTTAAGGTCAATGGAGTCATTTCGACTCGATGTTCGGAGGTCTCAGTCCACCATTATAGAGAGGGCATAATAGAATCGAGTGTTGTACATCATGATAACTCGGAAGCATTTGAGAGGTATGGAGGGAAAGACAGAACTCACCCAGGATGGGAGGAAACAACCTCCTAAAAAATGTGTCCAAAATTTCCCAAGATCGCTCTGCCTGCTGGGGACCAGTGCTTTAGTTAGTAAGCCTTTGTGGGAAAATTTCAAGTCCAAACCAAACAACAGTGATCTCAAAGACAATTGTGATGATGGGATACTACTAGGAAACAAAAAGAAGCTAATCTCTTTTTTTAAGATTTATTTTTAATTGCGTCTGTGTGCCTGTGCACATACGTGCATTTGAGCACATTAAATATGGTTCCCCGTGGAAAGGAAAAGAAGTCATCTTCTTTAGACCTTGAATTACAGTCATCCACTATGAGTGCTGAACACCAAACTCAAGTCCTTCAGAAGAGCAGTTCATGCTCTTAAGCACTGAACCATCTCTCCAGCCCCAGAGTGGCTCTGGACCCCTGTGAAGGTCATGTATCATGGTGGGAGTGGATGGCAGAGGGCTTTCCAGAGTCCCATTTTGAGTTGAAGGACAGTAAAGATCAGCTGGAAGGGAAATGGTCTATGGGGTGAGGGTAGACAAATGCAAGTAGAAGACTATGTCCTGGGAACCACAGGAACCCAGTGAAGTCACAGCATCAAGGGCCATTCCTGAAGGGTTGGGAGGAGGGCTGTGTGTCTGCCACCTTCATCAATATATATCATTGAGTAGCAAGTAGATGCTGAGTACTACGCGTGGTGTTGGAGACATGGGAAATAAATATCCTAGTTCTACTAGGGAGATTCAACTCCATTCTGGGCCTCTTAGATACTGTAATTTTCCAAAGCACTGGAGGGAAGAGGCAATCCTGTGTCCAGACTCTGAACACAGAGCTACAGGAGTTAGCGTTTGCCCTGTTGTTGGGTTTGAGTTTTGTTTTGATTCGGCTCCTCCTTAGTTTTCTATTCTCTACTTTTGAAGACTTGTATCTGTATTTTTAATTACGTGTACTTATGTGTGAGTATGCATATGTGGGTGCAAGTACCCTCAGAGGCCAGAAGTAGTTGGATCCTCTGGAGCTGGAGTTACATGCAGCTGAGCACACCATTAGATGTGTGCTCAGAACCAAACTCAGGTCCTCTGATAAGCAGTATGTGGTCTTAATCACTGAACCATCTCTCCAGTTCCCTCGTCCACATTTTTGAAATTAGACTGTTTACCACTATATGTTAGAATGATGTAACCTGTTTGTTTTATTTTTACCCCTGAAAGGGAATTTGGGACCCACATGTGTATGTTTGTGTGGTGTGTATCAACACATGTATCCAGGCATATGCATGCATGTGCTTGTGGAGGTCAGAGAAAAACCCTGAGTATTGTTCCTCAGGAGCTCTCTGTTTCAATTTTTCTTTTTGCTGTTTATATTATTATTATTATTATTGTCTAAGTGTGCATGATTCGTGTGTGTGCACATGTGGAGGTCAACAGCTTTTTGGAATTAGTCCTCTTCTTCAACCTTTATTTGGAGTCTGGGATTTAACTCAGGTTGCCAGGTTTGCCCAGCAAACACCCCTTTAACCACTGAACCACCTCGCCAGTCTTCCATCCTGTTTTTGAGAAAGGATCTCTCATTTACCTGGTGCTTTCCAATTATGCTAGGCTGGCTGGCCAACAATCTGTTTATTTCTGCCGTCCCAGTGCAGGGATTATATTCTTCTGCCATCCACTCTCACCATGATACATGACCTTCACAGGGGCCCAAAGCCACATAACCAACCAACCATAGGTTGAAACTTTGCTTATAAGAATAAGCTTTTCCTCCGAATAAATATATCTGGTGTTTTGTTGCTGTGTTGGAAAGGTAACACAGGAGGCCAAGCTTGTATTCAGATAGAGTCAATCTAATATGTCAAATGTCAAGGGATTATGAAAGGGGATCTCAACTATAACATTCCATAATAAAGGGATATATGAGGCAGAAGGTGCTGCTGAGGTCAACACTGGACAGGTCATAGGAGGCGTGACTAGCCAAGCATGGTGGTACACCATGGCAGTCTCAGCACTTGAGAGGTTGAGGAATGAAGACCGCCTTGAGCTAAAGCCTGGTTTGGGTTATATAGCAAGACCCAGTCAAACAACCAAAACCAAAACAAAGGCTATTACTTCAATAGCATTCTCTTGTAGTTGGAGTTTTCTTTTGACCAACAACCAGCTCCCAAATAAAGACAGGAAGATTTATTATTAATTATGAATGCTCGGCCTTAGCTTGGGCTTATCTCACTAGCTCTTTTAACTTAATTTAACCTGTTTCTATTCATCTACATTTTGCCTCGGGGCTTTTCCCTTTCTTTGATTCTGTATGTCCTGCTTTCCTGCTTCCTCTGGGTCTTTCTGGCCCCTGGTACCTCCCTGGTGTCTTTCTTTCTTCCTGGAGCCTAAATCTCTTCTTCTATTCACTCTCCCCACCCAGAAGTCCCGCCTACACCTCCTCCCTCTCTCCATATTGGCCATTCAGCCTTGTATTGGACCAATCAGGTACCTTATCAGGCAAGGTAAAACAGCAACAACACATCTTTACATAGTTAAACAAATGCAACACATCTTTGCTTAGTTAAACAAATATTCTGTAACATTCTCCCAATGTTTGGGAATGGTAGGTCAATTTGTACTACCAAGGTCACTCTTATTGACTTTACCTATATGTTTGCAAGTATGAAACTTCAGATTATGTAAAATCTCTCTCTCCCTTCCCCCCCCCCAGTGTAATTAAAAGCTAGGCTGATCATGTTCTCTTTTTCTTTCTCTAATTTTTTTGCCATCATAGAAGCTGTGCTGTCAATGACAGGCAGCATGCTGGATCTGACCGACTCTTTGCATCCATTATCTTTTTCCTAAACCTCTTTCTATTCCTATAAACTATGTTTCTTAGACTCCCTCACAGTTAAGGCTCTGGGGGAAGGACATTCTAGCAAACTAGATGCACAAATAAGAGACTTAAAAGGCAGAAGAAGATCAAGTCAGGAGCTATGGAACACTGGTCATATCAGGGGACATGGGGACCCACAGCAGCAGTGTTCCTGTAGGCTGTTTCCAGATTCCAGTGTGTAAGGTAGAAATGTAGAGAAGGTAGAGTTGGGACCTGCTTCACTCTCCACCATCCTTTTAACTACTAGGTTTTCTTAGGCTGGTTTCCCCAAAGTGTAATGCACAGATCTAGTGGCACACAATGTCAATAAATGTGTTTTTATTTCAAGTGTACTGAAAAAATTAGTGTCATAACAGATCTGACTTTATGAACTGGTAACTTCATGAATATTCCTGTGTATAGCAAGGCTAGAAGAAGGGGTTGTAATTGCTATGGTAAAGCACAGTAATTAATTTAATGAAAATACAAAATAACAACAGATGGATAGCACAGAGACTTGGCAAAAATCATGAGGATGGTATTCAGATGACTAAAAATTAGAAGGCTTTTCTTAGTTATGAATTCCTCTTGCTGCAGGAATTGGAAGACACAAGTTGAGATCATGTAATACATCTGCATCTACTCCAGATCTCCATGTCCATGTTCAGAGACCACCATCCTTTTGAACTCCTGCTATTATTGGAAAGTCAATAATGTTGTGACATTCTAGAGAGAACACCCAGAACCTGTGGCTTGTCATGTGTCAAGACTCAGAAGAGCTCATCAACAGGACCAAGGCGTGGAAGAGGACAAATTGCAAAATGGACCTGACTCTGAGAACAGCATGTCTTCAGCACACAGCTATCAATTCAGAAATACCAGACGTAGGTGTGTTTGCTATGGAGACTTAGCTGCAGAGAGAGAAAGGGTGTGACCTTGAATTATTGTCCTCAGAGGAAAAGCTGACAATGTCATCTCCCTGGAGCCCCAGTTAAGAGCCACAAGCCCCAGACACGCTAACAAAATAAATGGAGGGATTGGAGCCATTGAATCTTGTCCTTGGTCTTGTCCTAAAGACTTCAGAAGAGATCCTGCAGATATCTGACCCTAATATAATGAGTACAAATTGCAAGTACTCAAAAGCTATGCCTTGATAATGCTTAATTGCAACAGCAAGAGATAAGATGAGAAACTGGACAAAGGACATGAAGAAAAAAAATGTCTAATAGGTCAGTGACTCCCGAGTGCCAGTTTACAGACAGATGTCCAGCCAGCTACACAATACCCTCCACTATGCTGCCTGTCTCAGGTGGCCTATATATAATTTTAATTATTAAAATTAATAATTCCAGGCCGGGTATGGTAGCATGAGTCCATAGCTTCTACTACTCAGGTAGCTAAGACAGCAGGATTGCTGGGGAACAGCGGGGTTAATACCGGGAGACTCCTTCTCAGAACAGGGTAACATTTCTAGCATAACTAACATATCATTTGCAGGCAACACCTCGAAGGTGTTCTAGTTCAGGATGGAGATGAGTTTCACCTTTTTAACAGCTGCTCAAATGTCCAATCAAGTTTGCAAACTACATTTGGAGGGAGCCTTGAGCCTAATTCTGTGGTTGCTTTTGACCACACTCCATCAGCTCAGCCTCCTCAACAGCTGCCAACTGTAGCAGCTTTTCACCTCCTCCCTCTCCGTCATGTTTTTGAGTCAGAATCTCACATGTCTATTGCTCAGGCTGCCCTGGAACTCACTGCAGATTACAAACTGAACTCAAACTTCTGGTAATTTTTCTGCTTCAACCTCCTGAGGTGCTCACTACCCCATCCAGCTTTGTTTCTTTTTGAACACTGCACCCAAATCAATTCTTCTAAAGGACAAGAAAATCATATAGTATAATTTTAAAAAATGGATCTAAGAGATGACTCAGCAGGAAAACATACCTGTTACCTTACCCTGAGGACTAGAGTCAATCTCCAGGACCTACATGGTCTGAGGGGAAAAAATGACTCTTCTCGGGTTGCCCTATGACCTCCATATGAGCAGACACACACATGCATGCATGCATGCATGCACGCACGCACGCACATCTATACACATACAGAGGCTAAATAAATATGCCTACATTATTGGATGTTGTAAAGATCAAGTGCAGCTACGGATGCCAACCCTGAGTAGCACAAGTAGCATGATATAAATCGGTCATATTATTTCTACTCTCAGAAATGACCAGTAACTATTAGTGCATTAGTGCACACATTTCTTTCCATGTGGTCACCATCTGTTCTTTGAAAAACCGTCTTTCTTTTGCTACTCTATAGACTTCTAATGACCAGTCAATTCCAGATCCTGTGGGAGATGCATATGGCCCAACATGAGCTGGCCAGACACTCTCCTGGGAATAGGAATTTTAGCAAGGATTTAGGGATGGGGGTGGGTACTAATAATTCCAAGCCAGGTTTGGTGGTTCTCTACAGTAAAACCCTCCAGATTGTCCTTACATAGTATTTAATGGCTTTGCCCTGACTGGGAACTAACTTAAGCTCATATATAAGTCTCCTGCAAGATGGCTTGGGAATGGCTTGGGTTTTATAGATAAAGAAGATGTCCAACTCATCTCTGTAAGGGTCCACACTATGTGGCTTGATATAAATTGAAAGTTTAAGACAGGAAGCCTAAGCTGATGGATCTACAGCCTGTTTGCTTTTGGGACAGGATTTCATGTCTTGTGTAGCCAAGGCTGGCCTTGAACTCTTGATTCTCCATCTCCTAAGTGCTGGGATTACAGGTCTATGTCAGCTACCCAACTGACTTCTGAAACCTAAGGGCTCTAGTCCAGTTCCCCACTGAAGCCAGACTCCTCTGAGCTATGCAATTTGATGTTCAGAAAATGTTACTCATGTCCTCAGGGCATCTTGATTCAAAAAGCCTTACTCATAGCTAACACATTTTTGAAATTTTAAGGTAGCATACTGTCTTTATTTATATATTTTATTAAAAAAAAACAAATTCCAATGGTTTATAAATAAAACAAAGAGACAGTCTTGATTCTAGATTGATCTGATGTGGAGACTATTAGAAAATATCTTCCACTGTCTTCCCCTCTCCCTCTGCCAATGTTAACAGCTCCATTTGCCTACTGGCCATTGCTTTCTGGGGCCACATTCACCAGAGCTTTCTCTTCTGTTCCCCAACAATGAAGAGAGGTAATAAGTAACAAGACTCCCCTACAATCTGAAAAACTTGGCTTCATATCCTGTTCTAGCCTTGTTAATAGCTTTACCTTCAGGTAAGACTTCTCTTTAAGACTCAATTTCTTTATCTATATAATGGGGACAATAAAACCAGATCCCATCCCTAAGATCCTGATCTTATGTGTCTTGGATGCTTGGAATTTTCTACACAGTGCCCAGTGGGTTATTGTAAGGATTGAATGTACAAAAGCCATGAAGCAGTGAGAGGTACCAACACACAGTTTAGTAGCAGTCTGTTCCCTTCTACTTCAGAGTTCTCTTCTCTGGCATCATTGACCATTTCCTCTCCTGACCTCCCACCATGTACAAGTGTACACATGTGTCTGTGGACATGAAAACACAGACTCTTCTACAGAAACATTTCTGTGTGCTTACTTTCTCTTTTGTCTAGCCATTGGTTATAGAGACCCACTTTGTGACAGGTAGTGTGACAACGCTCCCCGTTCTCGTGGACTTGCTCTCTTAGAAGGGAGTGTTTTTAGTCATGACATAAGGAAAGCCAGGGAAGAATGAGTGGACCCACTAAGTAACAGAAAGTTTCTCTGAAAAGGCTGCCTCTGTGGTCCAGAAAGAGAGGAGGAGCCATACACCACCCAAGCTGGAAGGGAATGGTCGTCTAGGTGCAGGGAGTGCCAGAGTCATAGGCAGGGCTTAGGCAAGTGATCTCCCACTCACTGAGCTACATCACCAGCCAAAAGGCAAAGTTCAAGATCAGAGTCTGCGGGAGGGATGTTGAGGGCCATGTTGGGCCAGGAAGGTAGCAAGATTCCCCTGAAAAGCCCAAGAAGCAGGCCAGAGAGACATGATGAAGATGAGGCAAACGGGAGCTGCCGTGTGGAGCCTAAAGCAAAGACCATAGAGAAGGTCCTGCAGCCTACTGCTGGACCTAAGAACTGTGACAAAATCGAGCTGTTCTGAGAAGATAATAGCCCTTGGTGTTCCTCCTATTTAAACATCTGGATTCTCTGCTGTGGCAGCTTTACCAACTCTGGAGTGAAGTGTTGTTGTGAAGTCTGTTGTACATTATGCTAAATTCCCGTTTGAAAAAGAACCAAAGCCTAAGGACAAGACTAGCTTGGTGTGAGGAACCCAAAGTTCCTGTGCATAGGAGCATAAATGAGGGGATCAGGGAAGCAAGATCAGCCCCCCCCAAGCCTGTTGCCCATGGGGAAGAGATTAGAATGTGACACACTGGAAATGACAAAGCAGAATGAGAAAGGGGTAGGATGCAGTTTCTATATTAGAACATCACTCAGGTGCTATGGTTTAAATAGGTCAGGATGGAAGCAAGACTGTGTGGCATCACACACACACACACACACACACACACACACACACACACACGCATAAATATAATAAAAATAGTTTCAAGATTCATCTTTTCAACACTGTTGCCTTACGGGATTGAATTTCTGGCACACAATCTTTCCTCAGGAAGCACAGAAGAGCTCCATTCAGAGGAGCAGGTAGGCCTCTGTCACCTGTCTCAGAATCACCAGTCTTCACCTCAGCTACACAGTGCAGCTACCCTGAACACCGCTGACAGAATGCCAGGGATCCACAGCCTCCACAAACCAATCCAACCTCCTTAATGGAAGCCTTGTTGATCATGGACATTCATAGACATGGGCAGTGTCTAGTAATCTATTGAGAGCCCTGGCTCTTGAATGTCTTGCTACAATGTCCTTTCCCAAGCCAGTTAAACTAGGAAACTTCCTGAGCAGTCAGCTCTGTGAGGAATGATAGAGGGAACCCAGATCTGAGCACCCTGGGCAGGAAAAGAATGATATTGGGCCTCCCCTCACCTCAGCCTATTCGTTTAACAGGTTTTTGCACCCAAAGCCACTGAGTACAGCCTTCCAAAATCCATGACAGTGAACTGATATGCTATCCACCTACCAAGCCCACTTGCATTTACCAGAGAAACTTAGATTTTAAGCATAGAGAGCTTGATTCTAATTAAACCATGGTTGGCAGAGAAAGAGCTAGACACTACATAGAGTTCATTCTGTATTCCTAGGGCATTCCTAGAAGTTCAAGAGGGAGAATGAGAACCTCCTCACTCTCTGTGGTGGTGTATAACTAATAAGAGTCTACAAATTCTAAGAAATTTATCCCCATTTGGACAGTAAGAAGCTGAGGGTCAAAAAGATAAAAGTTAATCCACCACTTTCTTGTTGGATCTAAGGTCCACTCCATGAGATGGAATCCATACCTGACACTGTTAAAGTAGCCAAGAATCTAAGACTAAATGGGTTACCAACCTAGAGGAAAACCTAATTCTATTATTTTGCTGAAAGAACACAGCAATAAAAGGATTTCTGGTGACATATTGCTATACCCATAGATCAGAGCATCACTCAACCCTCATCAGAGAAACTTCTTCTTGCAGTAGGTGAGGATTATCACAGTGACTCATAACTGGACACTGTGCAAAGTGTGGGTGACTTTTAAGCGCTCTCCTAAATGGGGTGTCTTCATCAAACCCCTCTCCTCTGGGGCTCAGGAATCTATTTGGAAGAGGAAGTGGCAAAATTGTGAGTGCCAGAGGTTGCTGCACGAATTCTGATTGTAATGAAAGAATCACTGATCCAGATATCAGGGAAGGGCTGAATTATCAGAAGGAAGAAACACCACAGTCAAATCTCACCCGGTTTCCTCAGCCTTGCTCCTGGTCGATTCTAACTGCTGCTGTTTTCCTAAGCCTGCCTTAAATATCCTCTTTGCCCAGCTGTATCCCATCCAGGTTAAGATTAAAGATGTGAGCTACTTACTGTATTTGATAGTCAGCCTTGAACTCACAGAAACACAGAAAATTCAGTCTCTGGAGTTAGGCTTTCCCTGTGCTGGGATTAAAGGTGTGTGCCATTGAAGCCTAGCTGTTTGACCTTGTACTCAGAGATCCAGAACTCCCAGAGCTATGTGAGTTACCACTGCTCTGTTATCCCTGGAACTCCTAGAGCTACCTCTGCCTAGTTTGACTGTGGGTTGATCTCTTGATATTCCAGGTTTTATTAAATATGTAACTCATCACCACAAGAGGTGATGATGACTTCAAGGAAAAATTATCTTCCAGACACAACAGGACTGATACACATATGAATTTACAGAAACTGGAATCATGCACAAGACCTGCAAAGATTAAACCAGACAAAATCCAAACACTGGGAAGACAAAGTGGATATAAAGTTTCCTAACCAAAAAGTAATTTGCAATTGATACGTGTTGAGTAAGAAAAAAAACCATGGAATGTCACTGAGTATATCAACCTCAGTCCAAGGCAAGCCTCATATCCAGGAGTAGTTGGCCAACACAAAGCAAACTCCATGGCTTTTGTGCAATTTTTGTTTTGTTTTGGTTTTGGTTTGTTTTGTTTTGTTTTGACAGAGAGAGAAAAACATACATTTGAGTGGGTGGGGAGGTAGAGAGGATCTGGAAAGAGTAGGAAGAGGTAAAATATGATCAAAATACATAGTATGAAAAAAATTAATAATAGACATTTTAAGAAGATAAAGTAACTTCACCAAGATCACATGGCTAGCCTGTACTGAAGGCTGAGGAGAAGCAAGGTCTGCCACACACCAATGCCCATGGCCACACCTGTGTCTTTTCTGGAATATTCCTCTAGAATATTCCTCCAATAGAGGGCTAGTTAGCATCCTCTCCCATGTGCCGTCTGAGGGCAACTGGTGTAACTCTCCAGTTCCTGTCTCTTCTTGTCCATTGCTTACCGTTCCCCCATGCCTCTTCTCCCCATGGTACTGAGGACTGAAATCTGGAGCAACTTAAGGTCTATATCACTAAATAATATCTGCAGCCATCTTTTTTTTTTTTACTTTAAAAAGTTTTAAAATATATATTAATTACACATAACAATGGGTTTACCTACAATGTTTTTATACAGGTATATATTTTGATCATATTCACACTCACACAATGTGAACTCTTCATTCCCAATAATTATTAATTCCTCTTTCATTTTCATATCTTTTTTTGTGTTGCTTTGTGTGTTATTTTTGTTTTGTTTGCTCTTTGGCATTCCAGTGAGCTTTGTTAGGATTGTTTACAGAATCACAGGCATAACCCTACCTGGGACTGGTAATATGCAGAACCCTAACTAGGACAGCCACATAGTAAATTTTTAAAGAAGTGTGGCCATTCTACAAGTGATCACATTGAAGAAAATGACACATATGCACATACTCATTGATGCCACCAAAAACTTTTTATAAATTCCAGAGGAGTGTGTAGCAAGCTTTCTTGTCCAACTATCTTTGGACTGCCAAAGGCAAATAATGACCCAGAGACTTATTATAATTATGAAAGTTTGGCCTTAGCTTAGGCTTTTCCATAACTAGCTCTTATAACTTAACACATATTTTAAAAATCTATATATTCTACCACATAGTTCCTCTTGCTCCGAATTGGCAGGTGAAATCATAAGCCTAGGTTCCTCCTCCCAGTTTCTCCTTCTCTCCACCCAGAAGTCCTGCCTATTCTCTTCTGCCTAACTATTGGCCATTTAGCTCTTTATTAAACCAATCAGAAGATGCCTTAGGCAGAGGTATATGTTATAGTGTAAGCAAATACAGTGTAAACAAGGTCTAACTGATTGAACTTGAACTTGGCCTTGTAGCACAGGCAGGACTTGAACTTGTGTCTTTCCTGCTTCAGCTTGCAGAGAAACTGGGATTACAGAATTGTACCACCAGGCTCAGCCACCCAGACTTTTCTAACCTCACCTCTCCTCTTCCTTCCCATGTTCCCTGCACATTCAGGCCAGAGAATTAAGGAAGAACCAAACACAGATGCTTAGAAGTTGACCACTTTGGTTGCTTGTGCCAGAGAGGTGGAAGGAAGAATTTTGTTTTCACTTTGTGTTTTCAAGCGCTGATGATTACTTTGCCTGGGGTGCTGTGATTTTGCATACTGACTCCTCAACAGTGAGAAATTTCCCAGCTACTCCAGGCCTGCAGTGCAGAACTCTCCTTGACAGACTACCCACAGAATTAGCATTCAGCTGGGAAACAGTCATACCCTGAAATGTTTCCTTGTTACATACAGATATTATTACAGCTAATCACACCACCACCCACTCACACTGGTTAACTAAGGGGATTATGTTTCCTTGCCATACTGTGGCCTCTACCTTACCCCAAACACAGACAAACACATTGCTTTTGAACTCCTTCCCGTGACTGCCCGGTTGGCTGACCCCCCAGTAGGTGGAAACCTCTTGGTTTATATCTAACCAGTTCTTGGCTCCTGGAGCCAGTGTTCCTATCTTAGGTTCCCTGCCACACCTTTCATGTGCCTTATCTTTGTTAATTCTCATCAACAAACTTACACCGTATTACTCCCGTGAACAGCTGAGGAAATTTAGGATCTAAGAAGGTAACCAGCTTGCACCAATACAAGAAAGTGGGCAAGGAGCAACACTGAGATTAGGGGAAGGCAGGTGGACCACCACAGAGCATCATATACACATGCATGTCTGAGCATCATAACCAGCAGAATGAGACGCCTCAGGGCATAGCCTGGGTTTGGTCTCTTTATAGGCCTAGCCAGAACCCTACCTAGAGCAGATACACAGTAAATGTTTGTTCAGTAAATTGTCAAAGGAAGTTTGCCCTGATTACTGATTGGGTGAGAACCAGTCCTGAAGAAAAAGGATGTATTTGCACAGAGATAAGGCCTGTGTGCCTGCCTGGTGGTAAGCTCAATATGCCCTGAGCCAGTGAGAAACAAAAGGGGGTCTGTGTGAGAAACCGTGTCCTGACTGGGAGGAAGAAAAGATCAGAGGTGGTCAAGAGAACTTGGATGTAGAAGAAGACATCCTACATCCAACTTTGGCAGTTTGGCAACTGTTAGGTTGGCACCTAAGCCTGTGGGTTCTCCCCACCAGAGGAGCTGTGTGGGGGCAGAAATAAAGGGGTAACTCCTCACTAGACATGAGGGTACCTAGGGGTATGGGAGAAACCAGCTGGAATTCTGGGGTAAGGGGCCTCTGGGTGGAGATGCTGAGGGTGGAAATTGAATCTGCAGGATCCTGAAGGTACATGTAGGACTTGAAAGAATGCCAAAGGAAAATGGAGAAGCATGGTCAGGTTCAAGACCTCTGAAAACAGGACTTTTTCCTTCAGTGAGCAGACCAAGAAGGTGAGGGGAAAGTATGACATGGGGGATCAAGGAGGATGAGCTGCTGTGAGAAAGCTATGTGGTGGTGTGAGGGTTAGGATTCAGACATGGCTGGGCCAGAAGAAAGCCTTTGGGGTGACAAAAAAAGAACAGAGTACGCTCAGAGGCGAGACCCAAACAAATACTTATTGTCTCTTCCAGGTCCACTGTAGACTAAAACCCATGTGTCTTAGTTCCTGCTTGTTTTCTGTTGGTGTGATAAACCTATGACAAAAAGCAAACTTGGGGAAGAAAAAGGTTTATTTCAGTTTACAGTTTGCAGTCCATCACGAAGAGAAGCCAAGACGGGAACTCAAGGTTGGAGCCTGAAGCAGAAGTCACAGTGGACTCTGCTTCCTGCCTTGCTCTCTGGCTCAAGGCCAGCTACCTTTCAGACCCTCCTGCCCAGGCATGGCACTTCCCCACAGTGGAATGGATCTTCCCACGCCGTAGAGAAATGCCCCCAGGCCAGTCTGATGGAGGCAATTCTTCAATTGAGGTTTCCTCTTTCCAGATGTATCAAGTTGAGAACCAAGATTTGCCATGACACTGTCTGACCCTCCGTTTCCTTACCCATTGGATAAAAGATTATACTATGTGCAGTGCGCCATGCTGTAAGCATGAAATGCAATTGAGGATGGTCAAGCCCATTATCTAAAATGGTATAGTATTTGCAGGGAACAAAATGCATCTTGCTATATAATTTAAATATTCTCTAGATTAGTTATACTATTTGATAGGATATAAATGTTTCAAAAATACTTGTTATACTCTATTGCTCAGAGAACACAAGGAAGTGACAAATGTTTATATCCAGGACAGATGCAATTGCTTTTACATGTACGTATTTACTTCTCCATGGTTGGTTGAGACTACAGATACGGAACCTAGGGTACTGAGGGCCAGCCGAACAGAACTTAGCACAGCGTGTATAAGAGGAAGAAAAGGTCATATCAACATTAACCACCACCGATGGCCAAAAGATTAGAGTAAGCTCCTTGGGAGAGAAGGAAGGGTCTAGAAACATGGTGAGAAAATAAGCCACTTCCAACCTCTCCTATTTCAGGACATCTTAAAGTTTTGGGGGTCTTACCATGAGTCAGACCCTTTTTTAAGACATTTAAGTGTTTAATTTTATTTCTCAGCACAGCCCTAGGAAGCGGGTACTCCAGTTATCCCTGTCACGTGAGGAAGCAGACAGAGTGAATCAGGAAAGCCAGTCTACCATCACATCCTAAGTGCGTGGCCGGATAGATTTAGTGGGTAGCAGAGTTCCTGTTCTTACTCTATTAACCCTCATACTTAAGTCCCGCCTCCACCAGCTTAATCACGTTAAAATGTTAGCGATATAGAAAGGATGGTGGAGGAGGGCCAAGTGGCACCTCAGATACATTAGGATCTCCCAGAAGGATGCCTCAGCAGTCAAGAGCTCTTGTTTCTCATGCCGAGGACCAAGATTCATCTCCCAGCACTTACATGGTGGCTCATAACAATTTGTGGCTCCAGTTCCAGGAGATCCAACTGCCTCTTTTGACTCCTGTGGACACTAGGTGCACGCAGCACTTAACACCAAGATCAACATGACCATTGCAGTCCCCAATAGCAACAAAAGCCTTGAACCTGGTCTGCTGGCCAGCCCGAGTCTGCTTCTGCCCTAGCAGGATCTTTAGAACTTCATCCTTTAGGGATGCACCCGGAAAGAAATCAATGATCTTGGATTCTTTAATGGGAAGGGAGAACAGGTAGATCTCCTCCAGAGACTTGATCTTCATGTTCTTAACCAGGTGGCTCAGCTTGGTGACGGGACCTCACTCCTTGTCTTTGGCTTTATCTCCATGAGCGCTGCTGCCTCCACCACGGCCAAGGCCACGGCCTCAACGGCAGCCCCTAGAACCACTGCTGAATCCTCCATGGAAGCCATGTGGCCTCCTAATCCTGAGTCCCGGGGCCCTCCAGGCCCTCCTGCTGCACCAGCATCATCCACCATTTGGTGTTTTCTCGAGGAAAAAGAAACTTACGGATTTCTTAAATGTGTATGTGTGTACATGTGAACACCTGTATGAGATCAGACGTTTACACGGCCTAATGCTTGTATGGAGGTCAGAGGGCAATTCCTGGGGGTCACTTCTTCCCTATCACCTGTGGAATCCTGGGATTGAATTCAGGTCTCCAGCCCGAGTGCAGGTATCTCTACCTGCTAACCCATCTTGCTGGTCCCCCTTAGGTAGTCTGACGCAGGCAGTCCATGAGGAGAGAGAACACATACCTCAGAAGAGAAACCTGAAAGCCTAGTGGAGGAGGCCAGTGCCTTGACAGGAGGTAACACCCTACACCTGAACTTTAGGGCCATGTAGAATTTTGTACATCCCTCCAGTCTTCAGTATTTGGAGGGTGTGTGGGGTTAACTGTATCTCCTGAAAGACATGAAGGAGGTCCCCATTTCTAGAACATGTGATGATGGCCTTATTGGAAATAAAAGTCCTGGGAGATGTGAACAGTGCAGAACCTTGAGACCATCTATCTGGTGTCACTAAATCCAGTGACCCGTGTCCTGAAGACACACACACAAAAAGCAGGTACAAAGAGGAGCGAGAGGCTACGTGAAGATTGGAGAGTTAGAATGATGAAGCCACCTTGAGCCAAGACCTGCTTGGAGCTATTAGAGGATGCAAGGGGCTGAGAGGAATCTCCCTTTGGCCCTCAGAGGGAGAGCATCCCTACTCACTCCGAGACAATGCATTTCTGATGTTTCAGGCATATACGTTGCAGTTATTTGTTGTGGCTGTCCTAGGAAACAAGCTCAGAGACGTGCGGCTTAAGCACACAAGTGTCCCTGCAGAGGTTGCTAAGATTAGACTGAATCCTGGAAGTCATTGCCTGTAGGCAGACAGGACTCTGGCCCCAAAGAAGAATGGCATAACACAGGGTGGTGACGCCTATGTAGGCCTGTTACTGCTCATTTCTTAGGCTGCAACGACTTGTTTTGCTTTGGACATTTTTTATTTTAGTTTTTATTACATATCCTCATATATTTTATTATTAAGATGATTATAACAAAACAGCAAACATTTATGGATTGGTTGATTGAGCATTAAATGGTTGATTAAAGTCTTTTTTTCCCCCTTTTTTCTTATTGAGGCAAGGTTTTACACAGTAGCTCAGGTTGGCCTTGAGCTCTTTGTGTAGCCCAGGCTCACTCTGAGCTCCTGTCTCAGCTTCCTGAATGCCAGGACTATAGGTGTACTAAGCCAGCACTCCTGGTTTAGGAACAGATTTGTTAAGGGTCAAAGAAAAGTGTGGCCCTACCTCTGGCTTCACAAGTTACAAAGAAGGATGTCAGCATCACCTAGAACACATACATATCAGTCCAGAGTCTCTGGCTGTGGGGAAGAGCAAGGGTCAGTCCATACCACTAAAGCCTTGTTTTAGATGACACTGTAAAATTACTTCAGTTTCACTCCAAAAGAGGTCAACATCCTCAATGATTTTTTTTTCCCATCTCTGACCGATATGTGGGTAGTCGCAGCTTTTGACCTCTGGCCCAGAGACTTGAATCACTTCTTCCCTCTAGTTAGGGGCTTCTGCTTTAAGGATGAGAACCATGTCAGCTTCAAAAGCTGTCATTCAAAATGCAGAAGCTGGCCATCTGTAGAGCAGATGGCACTGGCTGTGTGTGCTTCATGACACTTCATAAAGTATGTCTTCACAAAGGTTATTAATACTTCCTTTGTCCACGTGCCTCAGCGACTTCTGCAAGCCAGGAGAAAAATGTTTCCCTTGGGGAACTCTTCCTCAGGCTGTGAAGGCCTGCTTTCCACACCTCCCTCTTCACCAGCGCTGAAGCTGCGGGGCAAGTGGCCTGCATGAGTGAGCGGGAAATGAACCTTGCCCTCAAGGTAGTATTGCAGACACTGTCCTTACCAGAGGACAAATTTTTGCATTGCATTCTAGGTGAAAGGGTGACCGGGCTTCAGCAGGAGAAACAGGATGTAAACCAAATGAAAATATTGAGAAAGCCATGGAGATTTTAGGAACCAAAACAGAAACAGGCAAGGGTTAGGTAGTTAGATTTGTCTTCAATCCTTGATACAAATTGGATCATGGCAATTTTGGCTTTTTTAGTCCTGATGTTCAGGCTGTACTCTACATCAGTTGCATTCAAAAGTCAGGGAGTAGAAGCTAGGCATCAGCCTCCATCTTTCTATCTGTCCATGCCTCTATCTAATCACACCAGCCTTAATATACAATAGATTGAGCACTCTGTTGCTGAGATGTATTTCTCTTTTTGAGACTCTCAAAATAAGGCCAAATATCTCTGCAACCCAGGCAGTGTGTGTGTGTGTGTGTGTGTGTGTGTGTCTAGCTTCAGATTTAGAGAAGTCTCCCTATAGCCCCCTAAATTCTGGGATTACAGATGTGTACCACTCAGCCTGGCAAACCCCATTACTTCTTTGCTCTTTCTGTTTCAGATTCTGAGAAGCTGCTGCAATTTAGGCCTATACCAATATGGCTGCCTTTTTTTTTTTTTTCCAGTTACTGAGTACTAGTATTATTATTGGGTTTGTGTAACTCAGAAGACAACAGGAACTAATTTTCTCCTTCTACCCCAGGGGTGGGTCCTAGACATCGAATTCAGATTGTCAGCCTTGACTACAGGCACCTTTACCCACTGAGCTATCTCATTGTCTCTGGTTTGGGTTTTTGAGACAAGGTCTCAGTTTATAGCTCAGGCTAGCTTCGAACTTGCAATCTTCTTGTTTATACCCCTTCAGTGCTGGGATTCAAGTAGGATATCACTACACTCAGCTCCCAGAGTTTTTTGTTTTTAATTAGGTTTCCAGATGATTCTAGTGTGCAGTAAACACAGTTAGGGCATGCTGAAACCCTATTATTCCAGGCGGCATGCTCATATATTTTGCTTT
Organism: Sigmodon hispidus; assembly: GCA_004025045.1. NCBI lineage: Eukaryota > Metazoa > Chordata > Mammalia > Rodentia > Cricetidae > Sigmodon > Sigmodon hispidus. The sequence continues at coordinate 435,607 of PVIH01000077.1, read as the reverse complement.
GTTCTTCTGAGATAGGTTTTAGGCATTGGGAGTGTTAAAAAGCTGCCTGGGTCATTCTGGTCCACAGAGGCAGTTATCTACTGTCCCTATAATCCCAGTCTGTTCATGTCTACATAGCAAGGCTGTCTCTAAAAACAGAAAGTGGGCTGGCAGGGTAGTTCACTGAGTAAAAAAAAAAAAATAGTACTTGTCCTCTGACCTACACACACAACCATGGCATGTACAGTTATGCATGTGTGCACACATGTGTGAGTGCATGCGCGTACACACACACACACACACACACACACACACACACACACACACACACACAGAGAGAGAGAGAGAGAGAGAGAGAGAGAGAGAGAGAGAATTGTTCGATTTTGTTTTCCGAGACAGTTTCTCTGTGTAGCCCTGGCTGTCCTGGAATGCACGCTGTAGATCAGACTGGCCTCAAGCTCAT